>JASAOC010001979.1:0-56114 GCA_030849835.1 Herpetomonas samuelpessoai
AGCCCACAAACACACACGCCTTTCCCTTCTCTATCCCTCCCTCACGTAGACTCATTGTTTCTCCCCACTCCCTAGCAGGGCAGCATCAGGAACACAATGTTGACCACGTTCAAGCACCAAGCGATGATGTAGAGGGCAAAACCAGCCCCGTAATCCATGGTAACTGCCAAGTCTAGACAGCCTACGTTGACGACGTTTACGTCGTCCTTGGGGAGTCGGTTGGTGTGATACTCCGAGACCATGCACGCCCAGCACACGCATATAGTGGCCATGGCCAGGACGCTGAAGGCGACGCACACCCATTGGAGGCGACAATAACGGCAAAGTGCAAGGACACCAAAGATGAAATTCAAAACAGAGACGGCAATGCTAACAATGCTGAAGGCTTCGGCAACCTTGAATCGCACGTGACGTGCAGGGCATCCTGCGAAGTAGCGCGCCGGTTGAATGTCGTAGCGCACTTGAGAGCACCGTGTCTTGAAGCCCCAGAAGGTCAGGCAGCTTTCGTGAGTTGAGGTGCTCCAGTCTCTCCCGCGGAACTGGTCCATGGGCGTGCCAACGACAAGGAAGAGAATAATGCAAACCTGCACGCACGCATACAGGAGGGCGAAACCACGAACCGCCATCCTTGCGACCGCAGTTGTCGTGCTACCGTATGCGTGGGTGGTTCGTGCCGTAGAGCGTACGACGGAGCCGTGGTGCTTTACGTGACTGCTTCTAGTGCGCACAACAAAAAGGGAAGGGGGAGGTGTCACGCTGTGGCGCGCCGCTGCCTTGGCTCCTCGCTGTCTCCTTTATCAAATGGGAGCGCAGCCGTTCTGACTATGTGGACGCCCTCTTTGTCTGAAGGTCCCTCTTCACCGTGAGAGAGCGTGATTCCGTGGATGCTCTTGCTACTGTTGGACTGCGACAGGGATGGGTTCGTATGCAATGGAGCTTCTGTTCGCAATCCCTCTCACCCATACCACAGAGTGAGAGCATTCACCAACAAGGAAGGGGAGGGAAGACAATGTTCAACGTGGAGAGTGCAGATGAATACATGTAAAGGGCTCTCTCTCTCCGCTGTGCCTTCTTGTAATGAAAGGTTTCACAGGGCGGAGACGATGCTTAGCCCCAGTGAACAACGTCGAGCCGGCTAATGGCGCTCAAGAGGACGACGGCTTCTCGCGCGTCGTACCCCTTTGGCTGCAAATGAGTAAGAGGCCAAGGGTGTTCTCTGTCTTATACCTTTCCATAAAAGCGCGTTGTTTTACCCTCAAAACGTTTCTCGAGAGAAAGTGGTGTCGCAAAGAATATTCCTTTAGTCCGCTCATGTCGCGCAGCTTTCATGAAGAGGTTTCCCTGCCATTTTTTTTTTTTTTTTTTTTGTGTGTGTGTGAATGTGCGTGAAGGGGTGGGACAGAGGTTGCAAAAGAGGGAGGGTCCATGCCGTCATGGTAGTCAACCCAAGTCAACAGCTGGAGGGTACAGGTCCCATCGCTTTACCCGCGCGCGCAAAGAAGGAGAGAAATAGAGGAGTCGCGCGACCCCAAGTCATTTCAAGTACCAAAAAGTGAAGGAGAGAGGGCGAAGGAGCACACATCCGTGGTGCAGTGGCCCTGGTCGTGGCATGAGACGGGGACTCTCTCAGCAATTCTCAGCAGCAGCGAGCAGCGGTGTGAAGCACCTTGCTGCGGAAGCGCCAGGTATCCTTCACCGGGTCGTACAAGACCACATCACGCAAGGCGGGTCGACTCAGACTTGTCGCGTCGACGCCTGCGTGTTGCCCGTCCTCAAAGGGGAAGGCGGCCAGCTGGTGGACCGCCGCGCGCAGCTGTGGTTGGTTCACCGCAGCCCCATGGATCAGCCGCATGGCCTTGATGAGCTTCTGGTTGGTGTACTCGGTCGGTGAGGCGCGGCGCTGATGCACGGCGGCGAAGAGCTCGTCAAGGTCGTTGCTGTTCGTGCCCACCACCTCCACAAACTGCGTCAGACTGACGGGGTCGATGGTGCGCTGCGTATATTCAAATGCCTGCTGGGTGCTAAAGTTGGGCACCGTGTAGAAATCTAACCGAGGCAGCGAGGTGTTCGCCATCGTGAGGGACTCCATTGGGACTTCAATCACCAGGTGGCACAGGCGTCTGTCGCAGGCCAGCGCCACGGCCTCGTTGTAGACTCGCTTCAGGTTGCTGCCCTCGCGCAGCTTGAGTACCAGCAAAGGCGTTTCCCCACTCAGTTTCTTTGCATTTTGACACGCCTCGGCGACAAAGTCGAGGAGGTCACCGCACACGTCAATGTTCTGCACTCCAATCGCCTTGACCACGCTCCGGAGGGTATCTTCAGAGCCACGAATGTCCACGTAGACCGCGGGCATGTCCTCCTTCACAATAGCGGCCCTGGCAACGGTGCTCTTACCGCACCCAAGGTACCCGGTGAGTACGACGATGCGCGGATGCGCCACATCCAGCTGGCGCAGCACCTGTCGCACCGCGGTTTCCTCCCGGTCACGGTCAACGAAGTGGCGTTCCTCTAAAATAGCCAACTCCACCGCGGCATTTTTGCCGGTGCGTGACTGCGTGAGCGCATCAACGGCCAGCGACAGCTGGAAGCGGCGCTGCTGCCGTCGATAGTTCTTTACATTCCAGCCAAAAGCGAAGCTGATCCCGAGAAAAGCCATGGAGGCGCTCACCACACCACTGTACTTGGTCAGCCGATAGCGGAAGTCTCGCTCCTTGACGCGCTCCTTCAGCAACTGGCGCATCTGTCGGTGGTGATCGCGCTGCCACTCGGACTTGTCCAAGGCACACATGCGAACGGACTTGGGGATAAACGTCATGCAATGGACGTCGGCGCCTTCGAGGAGGTACAGCCGGTCCACACGCCAGCCGCGTTGGTAGAGCACGCAAGCCATAGTTTCTTGATCCACACGACGCACCACCCCCGCCGAACGGAGCCACTCCACCACGGCGATGTACGCTGGATCGTTGATGTATTTGGCGCGCCCCTCCGAGATGCACACCATGTCTGCGGGGACAGCCATATCTAATGAGTTGTTGTCCAGAAGCACACCCACCGTGCCGTTGCCGTTCACGCGGACAGCAACGCCGCCGTGCACGATGCCTTGGTGATCCTTATCCTTGCCGTACTCTACGTAGACACGCGAGCCGACCTCGATCACAGGGGAGAAGCGGATCCCTTGCAGTTGCACGGCGTACACCGTGCCGCCAATGTTCGCCGTGACCTTCCCCACCGCCATGGGTGACACCACAGCCGACGGGCTGTTCTCAAAAAAGGCCCGCACCCGCAACCCCTCCAGCGGTGGGCGACTGTACGTCGTCGCCGCGTCAGGTTTGCGCGTCCATCCCCCGCCGTGGCCGTCGTCGTCCACCGTAATGAGTTTCGCGTTCACCAGCTGCTGCTCGTCGTTAGGGGTGGACGGCGCAGTCGAGGGGGACGGCGCGGAGAGTGGCACCGTCTCCGAGGAGGCAGCAGCCTTGGCGACCTCAGGCACCGCACGTGGCGGCGGCGATGGTGGTGCAGCGACTGTGCCGCCGTCGTCCCTACTGGCCTGAGGAGGCGGTGCTGCGGGAGCATCACCAAGGCCAAAGATGGTGGCTGCGCTGCACGTGGTGGCGCTGCCGCTGTGAGTTATTGTGGAGCGGCCCGGAGCGGCGGCCTCGCTCACGGTGCCAAGAGCGGCGGTTACTCGTCGCCGAAGAATGCCGCGAAGCATGAGTCCCCTAACTGGCCTTTACAAATAAGAAAGAAAAAAAAAACTAGCTGCTGTGCTGGCAAGCCAAGGCCAGGTGGCACAAAAGAGTCGATAAAATGGATTTAGAAGATTCAGAAATGTTTCAAACACGAACAGAAGAAACGCGAAGATAGGGTTTCATAGGTGGTTCACCGTTATTCACGACCTCTTGAAGAGAGATCAACGCGCTTCCGTGAGTGGACCGCCTATCAATTATACAGGGGTTCTTGACGCTTGTTTGCTTTTGTTTTTGCCCCGCTCGAGGTGTGACAGCAAAACACATTAGTAGCAAGGGAAGTGGGGGAAAAAAAAAGGATGTAGAGAGGTCGGATGGAACGTGCAAGACGGAAGTTGCAGAAAGGAACTGGAGAAGACTTGGAGAATCGTAGAGGGGTCTCCATCTTCCTCGCGTCGCAACAAAAAAAAAAAGTGAGGGGGGAAAACTAGCACGCTGTCTGCGTCTTTCTATATCTCTCTTTCTCCACCTTTATCACCTTGATCATTAGCGACGACGGAGTCTGCTCATGAAGACAGAAGCATGGTTTCGGGCGGCAGCAGGCCGTGCAGCTCTGCGTCCCTGTGCACACTGTCGTCGATCGTCTTGAGTCTAACACGGGGTAACAACACACTGCAGAACACGAATATTGGTCATGTTCTTCCTTGTCTTTACGTTTGGCATTGCTTTGTTGGCTGTAGTGGTCCTCCCCCATGTCCTTGCAGCATAAGAAGCGCGACCGACTCCTGGAAGACAAACCACCAGGAGACAGAAAGTGGAAGAAGGTGCAAAGCAAGAAAACTCTCGCGCGAGCAGACGTCAGGGGTCCCACGTAACCATCACTCTGCGACAGCAATCTCCACAACCCACCGCATCCTCCACTGGCGCACAGCAAAAAAAAAAAAAAAAAAAAAAAAAGAGGCCATGTATCTGGCAAAATATGCATGTGTGGAAGAGAAAATGGTGTCACCGCTTTCCCCTTGCCTCACAGGCAGCAGCGCGCCGCTGTGTGGAGCACCTGCGAAGCAAAGAGCCAGACATCCTGGACGGGATTGTATATCACCACATCCTTCAGTAACGGATGCCGCAGCGCCGCTTCGTCGATTCCCTCGTGCTGGCCTTCCTCGTATGGAAAACTCGCAAGACGCCGTACCGCGCGCCGCAGCTGTGGCTTCCCGAGCCACGCAGACTGCAACTGCCGCATGGCTTTGAGGAGCTTTTGATTCGTGTACTCGGTGGGTGTCGCGCCACGCTGGTGCACGGCGGCGAAGAGTTCATCAAGGTCGTTGCTGTTGGTCCCGATGGTATCAATGAACTGCTCCACATCCAGAGGGTCCAGACGGTGCTGGATGTACTGATACGCCTGGGTCCGGTTAAAGTTGGGCACCGTGTAGAAATCTAACCGAGGCAGCGAGGTGTTCGCCATCGTGAGGGACTCCATCGGGACTTCAATCACCAGGTGACACATGCGTCTGTCGCACGCAAGCGTGATTCCTTCATTGTACACCCGAGTCAAGTTGTCGCCCTCGCGCAGTTTGAGAACAATAATAGGAGTCTTGCCACCCATGGCCTGCTTTGCGAGCATGCACGCCTCAGAGACAAAGTCAAGCGGGTCGCCACAGGCGTCGACGTTTGGAACGCCAAGGGCCTTGATGACGCAGCGCACGGTGTCTTCCTTGTTTCTCACGTCGACAAACACGGCCGCCATGTCCTCCTTTTCAATCGCCGTGCGGCAGAGAGAAGATTTACCACAGCCGAAGTAACCTGTCACCACAACAATACGTGGATGGGCCGTGTCAAGCTGGCGGAAAATGTTTCGCAGCCAGCGCTCCTCATCGGGCCGCTCCACATACTTGCCTTCCAGCCCTGGTTTGCGCTGCACCTTTCGAGAGAGCGCCTTGACAGCAAACCTCATTTGATAGGACCGTTGCTGCTTGAGGTAGTTCTTATAATTCCACCCAAAAAGCGAGAAGGCACCACAAAAAGCCACCGAGGCAGAAAGGATACCAGCGTACTTGGAGAAGAAATAGCGCTTATCCTTTTCCTTGACGCGTTCCTTGTAAATGCTTCTCATCTGACGGTGGTGGTCGCGCTGCCATTCAGCCTTCTCCATAATGGACATGCGCGCGGACTTGTTCAGGTGCGCCATCCGTTGCACGTCAGCAGATTCGAGCAGATACAGACGCTCCGCCCGCCAGCCTCGCGCATACAGAATGCAGGCAGTACTCTGCTGGTCCTCGAGGCTCTTCACCCCCGCACTCGCCACCCACTCAACGACCGCGCGGTATGGGGCGGCATCAAGGAACTTGCACCGTCCCTCGGACAATATAATTCTGTCGCGTGGTACCGCCAAGTCGAGCCGGTTGTTATCGAGGAGAACGCCAAAGGTCGCGTTCGGGTTGACCTTGATAACAAGGCCGCCCATGAGAAAGCCGCGGGAGGACGACGCTGCGGCTTGCGGAGGTGCGCCTGGGCCACTCGCCCCCTCCGTGGTGGCATCCCCTCCGCTGCCCGACGGCGTCGCAGGCGCGGCAGCCTCGTCGACGCCTTCGCGCTCGTACGCAACGTACACGCGCGAGCCGATCTCAACAAACGGCGTCAAACAACTGTTGCGAAAGTCCACGGCAAACGTAGAGTCGCTGAGCTGCGCCATGACGTTGCCAACGGCCACCGCCTGATCGGCTTTACCAGTGGTAAAGTCCCGAGCGGAGGTGGGCTCAAGGTACACGGCGATGCGCAGACCCTCCAGGCCAGGCTGTGCAAACTGCTGCGGGGGTGACCGCGATTCAGATCCACTACCGTTACTGTAGCTGGTGGACCCACCAACGATAAATTTTGACGAGGAAGAGGAGCTCGTCTTGGCTGTGCTTCCCTCCCCTTCACGAGAGCTGGTGCCCGTGGATGCCGCCGACGTGGCAGCGGAAACGGCGGCGGTCAGGTATCGGCAGGAGCGTGTCAACATTGGAGTGATGCGACTAGATTGTAAAGAAGAAACTAACAAATGAGCCACTCGCTGGCAACAGGCGAGAGAAAGAGAGACGAGGGAAACGGTATAGGGCCAGTACTCACGTTACGCTGGCTTGTTACCGAGGGGGTGGGGAGGGGAGGAAATAGGGGGGAAAGTATTTAGGGATTGAAAAGACGCTCTGAGACATGGTCACTCAAGAACCCCTCAGGGCTCGTGTGGTGTATGCACTGCTTGGTTGTGTCCTCTTTCCTTGCCAAAGCCATAGAGAGCCGTCCATGGAAACGGCAGCGAGTTCTCCTACGGTACCCACAACACAAATAGACCCTTTTCCTCTCCACCATCACCCCTCCGTACGCCCCACGCGAGGGAGGACGCCGATGTTTTGTTGTTGTTGTTTTTTTGGAATTCTTTGCCAAAGTGCGAGGAACTGCACCTTTAGCTGCCGAAAGCGAGTAGAAGAGGCGTGTTGCGGATTGGGATGGTGGGTGGCACAAGAGCGCTCCATCTGCCCGAAACAGTGAAGATAGACGAGGAGATGACACACGAGAGACCGATGGAGCTCTCTCCTCTTGGCAGAAGAGGAGGGTGAAAGGGGGCTGCCACGACACAACTGAAAAGTGTGACGCCTATTCACTTGGAGTCGATAGATGGCCCGCCGTTCTCAGCGGCAAAAAAAAAAAAAAGAAAGTTTTCAGGCACGAGGTCGTTTCCCCGTAGTCTCCCTCCGTACACAAACACCCACCACGCACGTGCACGCGCCAAAACGCCATTCATAATATCCGTAGCCATCACAGGGAGCTGCGCACCGCGGTGTGAAGTACCTGGTGCTTGAAGAGCCAGCGGTCTTGCACGGGGTCGTAGAGCACAATGTCCCGCAGTGACGGGTGACGTAGGCTGTTCACGTCCACGCCGGTGTGCTGGCCGGTGCTGTAGTCCGCCTCCGCCAGCTTCACCAGCGCGGCCTTCACCACAGGGTCATCCTCGGCGCTGGCGCTGCCGCTGCCTGAGGTGCTCCCAGACAGCGTGGAGTGTGCGCTGTTGTGATGGTTGTGGTGGCGGTTCACGACCAAGTGGTGGTCGTGTAGGCCCTCTGGAGTCGAGCTCCACGCCGCGTGCACCTGCCGCATCGCTTTGGCAAGCTTGTTGTTGGTGTACTCCATCACCGTCGTCTTGCGGTGGTGCACCGCGGCGAAGAGCTCATCCAGGTCGTTGCTGTTGGTCCCCACCACTTCGATGAAGTGGCGCATGGAGACTGGATCGAGGGTGTGCTGTGTGTACTGCATAGCCTGCTTGGGGGTGAAGTTAGGCACGTGGTAGAAGTCAACCCGCGGAAGGGTTACATTGGCCACCGTGAGAGCCTCCAGAGATACCTCAAACACCAAGTGGCACAGCATTCTGTCACATGCAAGGACGGCCGTCTCGTTGTACACCCGCTCCAGTGACGAGCCTTCGCGCAGCTTGATCGCCACAATCGGGGGTTCTCCATTGATCTTTGTAGAACGGGTGAAGGCATCGGAGATGAAATCCAGGTAGTCTCCGCAGGCGTCCGGATTTGGCACCTTGAGTGATTTGAGGACGCAGGCAAGGGCATCCTCGCGTCGGCGTACCTCAACAAAGAGGGCGGGCTTGTTTTCCTTGCTGATGGCAGTGCGGAACAGCGAGCTCTTGCCGCAGCCTGCTGAACCCGTCAGCACGGCCACCCGTGGACGTGTGATGTCGAGCTGGCGGAGAATCTGGCGTGCCCAGTTCTCTTCCGCCGTTCGCCGCACAAACACGCCGTGCTCGTCACTGCTCTTTGTGCTACGCGTACCAGGGCTCGTCAGGGTGTTGACAGCGTACTTCATCTGGTACGCGCGCTGCTGCTTGCGATAGTTTTTGAAGTTCCAAAGAAAGACGGACAGCACCCCCAGGCCTGCCCAGTTGGCGCTGACAAAGCCAGAGAACTTCTGTACAAAGTAGCGCCACTCCCGCTCCTTGACGCGCTCCCGCAGCAGCGCGCGCATCTCGGCGTGGTGCATCCGCTGCCACTCCGCCTTCTCGAGCACAGCGAGGCGCACACTCTTTTTCAAGTAGGTCATGCAGTGAACATCGGCGCCCTCGAGGAGGTACAATCGGTTCTCCCGCCAGCCGCGTTGGTAGAGCATCGAGCAGATGCGTTCGCGGTCTGCGTGCCGAGGCACACCCGCGTCACGAAACCATTCCATCATGTCCAGGTAAGGTCGCTCAAGGGTGAATCGGGAGCGCCCTTCTACCAAGACAATCTGATCTGGTGGCATTCGCGTGAGGAATTTGTTGTCGTCGAGCAGGACCCCGAACGTACCATCGCTGTTTACCTTGGCAACAATGCCACCAGCGACACGCCCTTCGCTGATGTCCGTCTGGCCGAGTCGCACATGAACTCGGGAGCTGACTTCCACAATGGGTGACAGAGACACCTCGTCCATCTCGATCAGGTACTCATCCTCGCTAAGCCGCTCACGGAAGCTGCCCGCAGCGAAGTGGTGCACGCCGAGGCCCACAATAGGTCGCTCAAAGTACGCGCGCGCCGTGAGCTGGTCCAGCTGATCGTTGGGAAGTAGCTCTCCGGCGGTCTGCGGGGGCAGTGGTTGGTCGTGGCGGCCAAAGAGAAAGCGCACCGACGGGTGCAGCACCTCGGCGGCCGCGGCGGACTCCGCTCCCGTAACGTCCGTGAGCTCCTCCAGCTCCTGTCGCTGCAGCATCCGCTCCTGCGAGGTGCGCGGTGCGTCAAGCAGTGGGTCCGCGCCATCCCACACTTGCTCGTCAT
This sequence comes from Herpetomonas samuelpessoai, assembly GCA_030849835.1. NCBI lineage: Eukaryota > Euglenozoa > Kinetoplastea > Trypanosomatida > Trypanosomatidae > Herpetomonas > Herpetomonas samuelpessoai. The sequence goes on from JASAOC010001979.1 coordinate 9,479, forward strand.
TTACGCCAGGCACCGTGGCGGACGGCGTCGGCACCGTCTCTGCGGCGGCGACGGCGGCAGCGAGCTGCTCATGCTCCTTCTGGGCCTCTGCCGATCCACCGGCAGCATTCCCGCTAGGCGACGATGACTTCGTTGTCAGGTGTTTCACAGAGGACGGAAGGAGCTTCTTGGCCCCAGGCAGGGAGAAGGTGCGCCGTTGATAGCAGTGAGCAAGGTGAAGACGCCTAGTGCACTGCAACGAGGAGAGCGCACGCCGAAGTGCATCTGCTGGCGCGGCTGAGGCGCCGATACCTGTGGCGCTTGTAAAACGTGAAGCAGAAGAAACCCGCGCGTTTCTTCTGATGTGCAAAGCCATGGAGCATCCACGACCTTGGCGCTGCATCGCTCCGGGAGCGCTCGCAAAAAGATAACGAAAAAGAAACAACTATTTCCAAGAGGTACCGGGAGCAGGGAGGGGCGGTACCTCAAAAACGATTGACGACCAACTCGGCCTGTTGTCGGTGGACGCCTTTCCTGTGCTTTACCGTTACTGTTTTGTTTCTTTTGTGATCAGAAAGATAAAAGGGACGGATAGCGCGTGCCAACAAGTACAGTTCACGTGCAAGCCGCGAACGCAAGCGTAGAATTAGACCATGGAGTCACAGAGAAAAGCAACCGCCCGCCGGCGAGTGAAGATGAGCTCCGCCCACGCTTAACGAGCAGGGACACCCAGTTTCCGCTGTTGCGCTTGTTTTGTTTCGGTTTTGGTTTTGGTTTTGGCATTGTTGTCGTTTCTTGACAACAGTGTCGCAGCGCGCAAACGGTCATCGGTTTCACAGCAACAAGAAAGGGCCGGAGAGATTCAATTCCCAGAGAGGCGTGGTGGCGCCCTGTTGGAGCGTTCTGCTCGCCTTCGCTACCTCCTCCTCCCCCTCCCCACACACACACACACATACACACGTGCGTGAGTCGGATTGATGACGATCAACCACCACTACACCCGCACACCTCGCCCTTGCGTCGGTGCCACCAGCCCGCGATGTTTTTTTTTCTTTCTGTTTTTCGTCTCTGAAGCACACACGCACCCTGCATCACACTAGCTGAGGTTCACTACCAAATGCAACGGGCCGCGGTGTGGAGCACTTTTTGCGTAAACAGCCATCGATCCTGCACTGGATCGTAGAGCACGATATCCTTTTCCGCGAGAAAGTGTAAGACAGGCACGAGAGCTGCCTCTACCTTCTCATCGTTGAGGCCTTCCTCGAAGCTTGGCGCCGCCAGCTCTGCCAAAGCGTCGTACATGTCCGGGTGCGCATCCGCCGCCGCTTGCACGCGCCGCATCGCCTTCATTAGCTTGAGCGAGGTGTAGGCCACCGCCGACACCCCACGCTGACGCACAGCGGCGTAGAGCTCATCGAGGTCGTTGCTGTTGGTGCCCACCACCTCGATAAAGTAGAGGACGTCGAGGGGGTCCATGTTGTATTGGGTGTACTGATAGGCCTGCGGCCGCGTGAATTCGGGGACGATGTAGAAATCCAATCGTGGCAGCGCCACGTTCTGTGGCGTGAGCGACTCCAGTGGCACCTCCAAAAGGATGTGGCACACCTGACGATCGCTCACCAAGCCCACGGCCTCCCGATAAACCTTTTCCAAGCTGCTGCCCTCGCGCAGCTTGATAGACAGCACGGGCACGCGGTGCTGCTTGTCGTTGAGGGTGGCGAGCTGCAACGCCTCGGCGACAAAATCGAGGAGGTCACCGCACACGTCAATGTTCTGCACCCCAATCGCCTTGACCACGCTCCGTAGGGTATCCTCAGAGCCACGAATGTCCACGTAGACCGCGGGCATGTTCTCTTTCTCAAGTGCATCGCGTGTTATGGCGGATTTACCGCTCCCCGCAAACCCCGTGAAGACAACGATGCGAGGATGTGCGGTGTCGAGACGACGAAGGACGTCGCGGACGTGCTCCTCCTCGGATGAGCGATCCACTCTGAATTGATGCTCGGCGGTTGCCTCCACCCCAGAGCCCGTCCCGCCATGCGCAATGGTTCGTGCGGCCAACTTTAGCTGGTAGCTCCGTTGCTGTTTCAAGTACGCGCGTAGGTTTGAGGAGAAGACGTAGGACACCACCATGATACCCGCGATGCAGCTGATGGTGCCCTTGTACTTGGACAGTGCGTACCGCAAATCGCGATCCTTGACGCGTTCGCGGTGCAAAAGGCGGATGACATTGTGGTGATCACGCTCCCACTGCGCCTTCTCCATGATTCCCTCTCGTTGAAGCTTGGAAACAAAGACGAAGGCGGCGAGGTCCGACTTCTCAAGAAGGTACATGCGCTCCACGCGCCATCCACGGTGATACAGGATGTACGCAATCGCTTCGCAGTCTCTCGGATCGTGCACGGAGGAGCGCAGCCACTCGACCAGGTCAATGAACTTTGCGTTGTGCAGCGCCTTGGTTTGCTCCTCCATCTCGGCAATCCGCTCTGGTGAAACCGACAGTTCAATCTCATCGTTCGTCATGAGCAGTGTATACGTGCCATTGCCATTCACCTTGACGATCGTGCCGCCCATCAGCATGTCCGCGTCTGGTGTGCCCGTGCGCTCCCCAAAGAAGATTTTCACTCGCGTGCCAATGTCCAGTGTCAGCGGCGGCGCGGCCTCTGACGTGGTGCCATCCGGGTACTCCACAACGAGAGGACCCGCGTTAGCCGTTTTAGATGGCGGGAACAGCTTCACGCGGTATGTTGTGTGTGAGATTTTCTCCGTGAGGCGGCCCATGGCAAGCGGCTTGTCCGTAAAGACGTCTTGTGGGTACGTGTATTTGGCCGATACCAAGAGCCCTTGCAGGTTTTCCCACGGCTCCTTTGTGCTTGGCTGAGGCCGCCGGCCGCCGCCACCGTCTTGTGTATCATCCCCGTCGCGCACCGACGACGAGTGCGAAGTGGGTGGAGAGGACGAAAGGGCCGTCCCGTCCTCCACCGCTGACGTTGACACGCTAGCGGTCCCTGCGATAATTGCTGGTGATAAGCAGCGACTAAGATAGGAGCGGAACATCCTGACGAAAACTTCACAACGACGGAGGAGAAGGGCAGCAAATACAAAGAGGAAAACGATGTCACACTAGTCGCTCATTTAGGCTAACTCCCAATGCAGAAGAGAGGCGAACGATAGAAATGGTGCGAGGCCAATTAACTCACGTTCTGTATGTCGGTCCGGAAAAGGGAAAAGGGAAAAAGGAAAGAAATCAGAGGTATGCAAACGTGTGCTTTCCCTTTGGGTGTGGATATATCCATTGTTTTAAACCGCGTCGCCTCCCCGGCGTTCTTTGCGCACGCGCCCATCCATTGGGAGCCTTCATGGTAACAAACCGTCGTCTCCAGGCTCACTTGACGGCTGAGGGCCGGGGAGCCCTTATTATTACTACGACGATTGTGGGTATTTCAGCTGATGTTCTTGAGATTCACGCCTTTTGCTTTCCATCTTTATGTGTGAACGCGATACGTCACAGTTGTTTATGGATTGATATTCACGTCAGAGCACACAAGCTCGCTTGAACCCACTGAGTGTGGAGATGATTCAAAGGAAAAGGCGCGCGGGTCTCGGAAACGGAAAGGGGGGAGGGGAGAGCAAAGAAAAGAGAACAAGAGCTCCCAGTATGGGTCGAAAATAACCGTCGCCCCTGCTGTTTTTCTTTTCAGTTCCTCCGACCTTCACGTCCAGTGCTTTCGTTGCCCCCAGGGTGGCATAACTTCTCTCATGGATATTAGGATTCGGGACAGAGTTACCGTTTGAGCAACAAAAAGAAATAATAAAATCAGCCGGAAGGCGCCCGCAAGGGGTTGAGCCATGGATCCTCTAGCGTTTCTCAGACTAAGTCCTTCCGTGCTCAACACCCACATACACACACAGAAGTTGATTGCACAGAAAGGCATTTTCGTCAGAACAAAAAAAAAAAATTGAAGGCTGAGGAAACGTAAGGGAGAACGGTAACGGCTTCATAAAAGAGGTTGCATCAAAACACGGTTGAGAGCCAGAGAAGAGAATCCATCGCTGAGGACAGGATGAAAGCGCTTCGCTCCTGGTTGGAGCACGGAGTCACAGCACAACCACTCGTTAACCGCAGGGAATGAGCTGGGGGGGACTACACCCCCAACTGCGGTAAAGCGGTTTGTGCCGCGCTTACCTAGGTCAGCTAATACAAATAATAGAACGATCCTTCACCATCCACAGATCGGGACGGTGCGTCATGATGGTGAATGCGCCACCTGCCACGTCAAGAATGGGAATTCGTGCGAGATGCTGCAGCACCCGCCGCCTCTCTTCCTGCCGCTTGTCACGCTCATTGGCCATCGCCGTATCGGTGCTGTTGCTTGTCAAAGGCGGACCACCAAACGCGGTGGGCGCGGTGCTAGCAGCAGCCTTAGCAGTGTCTGTGGCGCTGTCCTCTTCCCCATCCACCGCGAGCTCAAGGGCACGTCGAAACAACGAGGCCGCAATGAGGGAGCGGTAGCCGCCCGCGCAGTACACCGCAATGCCGCCTACATCCCTGAGACCAGAGCCAACAGGCAGGACGCCTGAGACAAGCGCGTTTTCAAGCAGGGCACCAAAGAGGAAGTGCGCGAGGGACTCTTTGTGCGTGCCTTTGCCATCCAGAGAGCCAGGTGCCGGTGCGGTAAGGGCTCGTGTCTCACCGCCGCTGATGTCAGAGGGTGCCTTTCCTTGGCCGTGTCTCGCTGTCCCATCCGTGCGCGCCTGCTTTCGGGTTGCCTCTGCTGTCATGGCGCAGAGCTCCGCCAGCTGCAAATGCACGCTGCGTTGGTGGGAGCCCTGCTTAAATTCAAAGTCCGTCCGCACATCCACCACAAGTGTGCGAGCCACCACCGGTCTGGCCGACGCGTCGTCGCCCTCCTCCCGCGCCACTTGCTGCGCGGGTTCCACAGCACTGCCATCGGACTCAGTGGGCAACGCAACGTCAAGGGCCGCCAGCTTCTCTGGGGCGTCGATACGATCAAAGGCACGATTCGCCGCCGCACACGTAACCCATCGCAGTGATATTGGTGCGTCGGCGGCATCTGTATGCTTGCTGGCACGGTCGCCCAGCAGTCTCAAGGGGGCGGAGTTCCCCGGCAGCGACGCACCTGCAGCTGTCGGGGCTGTGGTAGAAAAGTGGATTTCATTCCCAACGTTTGCAACGGCGGTGCAGCCCTTTTCCAGCAACCGCGGCGAGCCACCAGTGGCGACTATTGCCGATACTAACGCCTCGATGGCCTCCCCATCGACGGGGCCACTCGAAGAGGCGCTCGACACCGTCGCGTCCGTCCACACGGGGGCCAGCAGCTCCTCCACCGTGAACACTGCTATCCCGTGAGCGCACGGGGCGACAGAGCGCAGGCGGTCCGCGATCTCGGCCTTATCCTCGGATGCCGCCGCGACGGCGATGAGGGGCTGCGAGGGCAGCGCCATACACTGGAGCCACAGCTCGCCGCGCTTGGCGCCGTAGGCCGCGCCGGGAAAGCTAAAGGGGATGTTGACGGAACCACGAAGATGCAGTTTATGATACGCAGGTGCATCCCGTGTGTCGACAATCAGAGGCGGGTACGGGGAGGCAGTGTTACGCCACGCCAGCGCGTCTGGTGCTTGGCCAACAAGGCTGCGCAGGTTGAAGCGGCGGTTGGACTGAAACAACAGGGGACGGGGCAGCGGAGGGAGTTTCTTGGCATACGCCACGTAGGCTTCGGGAGAGGCCAGGGTGTCCACCACCACGCGGGCATGTCGCATGCGCTTGAGATCGCCGAGGTGGATCGCCCAGTACAGATCTAGCTGGTTGCTCGCATTGCTGTAGCCTCCGTGAGAGGGGAACAAGACAACACGGTCGTAGCGGCCCTTGGCATCAAAGTTCGGTGCATTGTTCGGCTGCGAGCCGGCGTCCGCGTAGTAACCTCCGTGCCCGAGCACCTTTTCTGCCGTAGCATGGGGCTGTGACGGGATGTCCAGCGGTGGGGTGGGTGGGAAGAGGTAGCGATCGTAAAAGAAAGCCTTCAGGTTCGCCTGGGCGGTGCGCATGGCATCTGGGGAGGAGAAGAACTTGGGCGAATGTTCCAGGCCAGACTCGTGGAGCATGGCCGTCGTCGCGTCAGGAGAGCCCGCACCCGCAGGATCAAGGAGCGAGGAGAAGCTCTCGTAGAGGTCCGCGCGTGGCGCAGCGTCGGTGCCCCACACTGCACCAGAGAACAGCGCGATCAGCGTGCCGCGCAATGTCAACTCCACCAGCTGAGACTCGGGTGAAAAGCTTGGCAGCGCCACCGCACGCAGCACCAGCCGCTCACTGAGAGCAACTTGTTCCACTTCGCCAGCCGTCTTGGGGACCACCACGCCGGACGCGTCCAACCCTGACGCAGCATTTGCTTCCCGATTACACTTGACACCACTCACAACCTTCACCGTGGGAAAGCGCGTAGTGAGTTCGTTGACGCAGAGTGCGGCGTCAACGAAGCAGTGAGTCACAATGATGTGCGTCAGCTTCACGCCCAATTCCACGAGCGCCGGCTCGTACAGGGGCATCGAGTGTCTGAGAGGGTCAATAATGACGGCATGCTTCGTCTCGGCATCTGCCACAAGAAAAGAGGATGTGCGACTGGATTCGTGGACGAAATGCCGAAGGAGGAGGGCATCAACGTCTTGCGGAGAGAAGCTTAGAGGGGTGGAATGCTCTTCCCCAACTTCACCGTCTCCCCGCAGCGCACTGTGGGGCAACGGCACCGTGGGAACTGGCAAAAAGTTGTGCGTGATCGCCTGGGGGAGGACCCTGTAGTTGATGAAGGAGTCCAACACTTGCGCAGGGCTCCGCGCATCCTCGTTGCCGGTTGTGTCCAAAGGGTGGAAACGAGGGACAATGCAGAGAGATTTGTTTCCCGTCACCGCCCAGGACGGTCGGCGAATCCATCGAGTTTCTGACTGCCCCGCCTCCCCGCCAGACAGACCTGTCGAAGCCGTTGCGGCGGTGCCACCAAAGAGCTCATCTTCGGAGATGCGCGAGGCCGTGAGGGTGCTCATGGTCCGCAGAATCGGCTGGTATCGGTTGTGAAGCAAGTGCAGCGATTTAACGGTGGCCTGGACGGCAGGGTCCTCCATGGCGCCGGCCACCTCGAGGAGGTACGGCCGGGCTCGCAGGTAGCGATTCATGGTACCCGCCTTGCGAGGGCCCGTCGTCTGTCGTTTGTCGTTGCCGCTCCCCTCTTTTCCCATGCCGTCATGCATGCTGATCCGTGGGACGCGGGACGAAGAGCCCGCTGCAGTGGTTACTTGGTCACTTTTCCGGTTCGGCTGCTGACAGGCCCGGGTGGGCAGCACTGGCAGTCACGTTCCGACACACCGTTAGAACGTTCAAGAAGTCAACAGCTTCTATCCTTTTTTTTTTTTTTTGTAATGAGCTGTTCACCGTTTGCAAAAGAGTAGGACAAAATCAAGACAAACGGCGTGGTGCCGTCGCATAGCCAGTGAAGCAAAATCAAAAGAGAAAGTGAAGAAGAACAGTTGAAGGAGCGTATATGTACGATGACACTTGTTAATAAGAGGTTTCTTTTTCAAGCAGAACCCAATCTTGTGTGCGCGAGTGTTCGCACTCGAGCTTCACGATCTCTCGAGTCTCTTCAGCTCTCTTCCTGAGTAGGACGAAGCGGGGAAGAGACGGAGAATGTCGCTGCTCCTCGCCGTTTGCCCACACAGCGGATTCACTTCCCGTATGCAGCGTAAGGCAAACACAGGAATAGCGCAACATGACTCAAATAAAAGGTGTCGACAACATAAACAACAAGGTCACCCCAAGTTGCCGGGGACTTGACACGCAGCCAACAAGGACAATCTCTATTTCGATTTATATTTTTCTTGCTATTCCCTTCTTTCCGAGTCCGGACTGGTCTCATGTAGGACTTCAGGGCTTGATACACTGCGGTGGTGTTTGTGCCTTGTCCATGTCGGTGCTCAGAAATCTTCCAAGGAAAAAGAAAAGCGAAAGAAAGGAGGAGTGAAAGGCTTTGCTCAGGGAGCGCAAGGTAGGAAAAGAAAGGAGGGGGAAAACGGGAAACATGACAAGACAGAGCAGTCAGAAGTAATACAAGTGCAAGTCCATATGGAATGCTTGCCCCCCAACAATGTGACTCTTTCGATGTGAAAAAGGTACACCTGAGGGACATCACACGCAGGAAATAGAAACCTGCTGCCGCACGTGGGAGATCGCCGTGAGTGAAAACAGGGGGAAAAAATAAAGGGATGGAAGTCCGACAATGCGCACAGTTCTCACACAGTGCAAAAGTGCAAAGGGGGAGGGGGGATAGCGGTCGGCCTGTGCTTGTCGTCACGCAGACACGCCGTGAAGTGTGCGCACGCAAGAGCAAAAAGAAAAAAATACAAGAGGAAAGAAAAGAACGAATTGTGCGTACGAGAGGGGAAAGGCGGATCTATGGTTGCGGGACGGAAGGTGCTCTTTGTCTAATGGAACGGCGCTCTTCCATGTAGCCGGCCACCGTGTTGAAAAAAAAAAAAAAAGCTCAAGACAAGGTGATAGTCACGCGCACCACCATCGTTTCGCGAAAGCACACAGCCCGCTGGCACGAGCACACGCAAACAAGGAAGAGACAGTGTCCCCCGCCCTTCACATTACCGCCCGCGTGAACCCCACTGCCAGCCGTCCTGCCCGCCCTGGACGCCCGTCAACGGCGTGCTCGCATCGTTGCGCTGCCCCTGCAGATTCGCCGTGCTGCTGTCCGCAAAGAGCTGCTGCTGGAGGGCGGGCATCGCACCACCTCCACGGGGGAACCCTGGACTGGACAGCTGCGCAGTGGTGTTGAGGGTGGGTGGGGAGGAGGCGTTCGCTGGCGTCACGCACGACGGCGGAGAGAAGACGTAACTGCTGCTGTGCCCAAACGCAGGAGCGGGGCCGGGGCCGCCTGCAGCACACCCAGCGACAGGCGTGCCGGCCATCGTACGCGTGCCGCTAGCCGGGAGCGGAGGTGCGCTGGAGAGAAGGACCATGTTGTTGCGCTGCATGTGGTCCCGCAGGGTGGTCTCCAGCAGCCAGTGCGATGCCTCCACGAGAGCGCTGGCGAGGCGCAGTTGCTTAAAAGCTAACCCGCTGCTGCCGCTGCTGGGGCTTGACGACTGCTCGCCCTGAGCCGCGCCACTGGGCTCTTCATTCTGTTCCGCTCCTCGTGTGTCGCCTTTAGCGAGAACCTCCATTGGCTGCTGGGGTGTTGTCCACGCCCGCATGCGAGCCTCGTCGCCAAGAGCAGCGAGGATGTCGTCGGCGGGGCGAAGGTATTGTAGGACCTGCCGGGCAGTGGGACGCTCTGTTGGCTCCTCCTTCAACAGCGCCACCACCAGGTCAATCAGTCGCTGCGAGTAGCCACGCTGTTTGAGCACGTGTGTGGGAACCGCACGGCGGAGCTGCAAAAATGCATCGCCACTCTTGGGTAGCGGCTCGCCGCTCATGAGCTCGTAGAGGGAGATACCCAAGGAAAACATGTCACCGGCCTTGAGGTACCGCTTCTGGTTGAGCATGTCTGCGCACAGGTAGCGGCAGTCCCCTTCATCAATGCTTATCATGCTCAGCTGAGTGCTCTCGAGGGGCTGCAGCTTGGCAAGGTAGCCGACGTCCCCAGGCAGCGCACCGCTGGATTTGAACGGTCCGTTACGAGCGTTCGCCTCGTCCCTTTCACGGTCCTCCCCCTGCTGTTGCTGCTGCTGCTGCTGCCACACGGCCAGTTGCTCCGCCGTGAGTCCATCTTTGCTTTCGCTTGGAATTGCCTGCTGCCCTCGCCCAGCCAGCCCGGAAGGGTAGGAAGGCTCGCGGCACGGCCGCCCCTCCTCATCCAACGCGACGCTGCAACCGAAATCACTCAGCTTGTAGTTACCGTACGCGTCCATGAGTACATTATCGGGCTTGAAGTCCACGTGGGCAATGTTCTCTCGGTGCATGCAGTCGAGGGCAATGGCCATGTGTACGAGGAAGACAAGCACCTCGGACTCTTCCCACGCCTCCTTGCGGATGCGTTTGCGCTCCGCGAAGCTAGAGACGGAGCCCCCTGGGCAGTACTCCAGCTGCAGATACACCTGCGGTACTCGGCCCTCCTCCCAGGAATTCAGCAGCTGCACAATGTGTGTTGTCTTGCCCTTGAGGAACTGCATAATGGCCCGCTCGCGGCGGAAAATGCGGTCCTGGTCCGCCCCGCGATGGAGGGGGGCTGACACCTTGACGGCCACGAGGTCGCCCGTGCTGCCCTCCTCGTACAGCGCCACCTTGCCGAACGCGCCCTGGCCAAGTTCCCTCACTTCGCGGAAGTCAACGAGAATTTTCTTGGTGAAAATGTTGGAGTACTCCGTCTCGGCCTGGGAGTAGTCCGCGCCGCCCCCGAGGGGAGGTGGAGCGGCCCCGCCCCCAAAGTTCGAAGGCAAAAAGTACCCCGTGTCCTGCGACGGCCGCGCCAGCATTTGCGAGAGGGATTCACCTGCGCGGGAGATGTCAATGTGCTGCGAGAGGGCCGTCGGGGTCGCGTAGCCACCGCTCAGCAGTGGGGAATTGGGCATGCCGTACGCGAGCCCTACGCCAACGCTGCCACCTCCGTTGTGGTTGTGGTTGCCACCCACGCGGTGCCCACCGCCGCCAAGCTGCGCGGCCGCCACAGGCAGAAAGACGCCAACACCGCCACCCCTCTGCGGCCCTTGCTGCTGCTGCTGGGAATACAACGGTTGCGAAGGGAAGACGAAGCTGCTCACCGAGTGCGTCGGCGTGACCAAATTGTAATTGCTGCCCGTGGCATTCACAGCTGACTGCTGTGTCGGTGAGCCAATGGAGGCCTCAATATCCAGTGCGCTCATCTCCGCCATCACATCGGCGGAGCGCTTGCGGCTCGTCTCGCTGCGTGCGTACTTGCTGCTTGAGAGCGTGGGTACCCGAAATGGCCCCACGGCCGCGGAAGAAGAAGGGGATACGGTCTCGTTGCTAGTGCCATGCATTCGTGACGCTGACGCGTCCGTGCCCATAGCGCTTCCATTGCCCGCCCTCCCTGGGCTGGGACGCGGCATACCAGCGGAGATGATGGTCTCCTCGTCGCTGTTGTTATTGTTGCTGGTGCTGCCGCCCTGGTGGAAGTTGCCCAAGCGAGGCCGAGCGCGGGGTGTTGGGTGGACGGTGCGTCGCTGCTTCGCTGGGGTGGCGGGGGATGGCGCGGTGATGAGCGGAGATTCCGCTGAGGTCCCAAAGGCTGGTATCGCTCCGCGAGAGAGGAGCGCGGTGCTGGCCGATGGTGCCAGATGAAGTGAGCGGCCTGCCGTGCCTGCCCCCTTCCGCCGCATGGACGGGGCGGGAGTGTTCACGGAAAGAGGGGACGCGAACGTTGACGTCGCGTGCAGCATTTGACCTACAGGGGTGCGGGGTGGCGGAAGGAGTGTGGGCGGCGTCAGTGGCACCGTCGCCGCCACGTTGTGGAATGCGGGGTCGCCGTTGCGCCGGCCACGAGACGAGGTGGCGCTCGCCGTCTCCTCCGCATCCACGTCGAGCAGCTGGGCGTTACTGTTGCTGCTCATGTGCTCGGAAAACAGCGAGACGGCGACCCGGCGCGTTGCATGACTGTCATGTCGCACAGGCACAGGACGGTGTTGCGGCGGTGGTGGCTGATGTTCTCGCTTTTCAACGCGAGGGGGAGGGAGGACGGACTGAAGCTCCGTATTGCTGCCGCTGGTGGAGTCGACCGCGGTGCAGACGCCGTCCGAAGCACAGGGATCTGTGAACTGGCGGTGATGCGCGCTCACGTGTTTGGGCGAGCCCGCCTCATTCGCGGGACCTGACATCGGGTGGTGGTGATGAGAGAAGTCGTTGTCAAGCATGGTACCAGAGTCTTCCTGGCCAGGAACTGCCTCTGTCACGTGAAACTTGCTAGACTCGCTCATTTTACTGTGACTGGTTGGCTTATGAGGGGAAGTTGAAGAGAAGAGGAAAGGTGTTGCTGTTGTTGTTGTTGTTGTTTATGAACGGAAAAGAGAGGGGGAAGGGATACTGTATAATATGTCTAAAGGTAGCTTCCGGAAAAGGTCAGTCACACGCCCTCCCTCACCTGGTGAAGCGCGGGAAGAGGAGAGGAAAAGAGGAAGTAGAGGAAGCCTGTGAATGGTCCGCCAGGAAGCTGGGAGGAGAGGAAGGGAACGGGTTGCTGTTGTTGTTGCTGTCTTTGCTTTATTCAGTATGGTGCCTACACAAAGAACAACAGATGAGCAGAACACAGAGAGTGACGAATAAAACCAAACTGTAACAGGTCTATGGAATGTGACTCGCCAATGAGTTACGACAGGCGTTGGTGAAGATGAATAATAGCTAGAAGTGGAACTAGTAGTGGCAGGCAGGAAGAAAGAAAAAAATCAAGGTAACCAGCAAAAAGGGAAAAAGGAATAGGAATGGCACCAGAATTGCTTCTAGAAGACCACTCCGAATAGGATTGTACCTACGAGTAAGTATTGTGTCCGATGTCATGCAAGGTAAAGAAAAAGAGGGAGAGATTGTCGTTTTCTGATGGATTTCGCAACACCTTCATACGGAAGAGGAAGGTTCATTTCCATCTGCCATTGAGACGAGAAACGAGTTTCTTCTCAGCAACTGTGGACGTTGCATTCCACTACGCTTCTCGAGACTCCAGAAAGAGGCACGCCATTTCATGAGGCTTTCCATGTGCGTGCAGGTGAAGGTGCACAACACGCAAGGAAACACACATCCGTATGATCAGGCAACTGCGCCTCTGCTCTTCCGCTTCCTGACATCTCTTATCGCTGCGACACGATACCCTGCTTCGAGGCATGTTTGTCCACTTGGCTTTTTGTTGCATTTGAGTGAGTTGTGTGCGTGTGTGCGTGTGTGTGTGTGTGATTAAAGAGTGGGTTACAAGTCCAGACCGCGTCGCAGAGCCAAGACGTGGGAGGAGAGGTTGCCCTCGCATCCACGTCCCGTGCGCGCAAATGACGGGAAAAAAGTTCCGCAAAGCGCTGGAACTGACCAACAACAACAGAACAAAAAAGAAGACGAGTCGCGAAAGATGAAGCTGGTGGTGTACCCTCCACACGGAGAGGTCGAGCAAGAAGACGGGTGCCCTTACTCACCTCACGCGGGAGGGGGCTAGGGACACACAGGACCTTTAACCATCTGTGCCGACAGTGCGCGCTGGGTGCCTCTCTTAGCGCTGCAGGCTCTCACGGGCCTGCATCTCCATTTGCTGTTGGCGCGCCATCTCGTACATGTCACGCTGGTGCTGCTCATAGAGACTAACAAAATGACGGAACTCTCGCTTGGTGTAGTTCGCGTAGAGCAACGCGTACTCCTCCACGCAGGCGCGCTCCTCAGGCCGGAGCTCGAAAGGATCCGTGGCACCTTCCGAGGACGGCACCACGCACTTCTGAAACGCCTTGTGAACCACGTCGTGACGTGCTTCCTGGTACTTGAGGAACTGCTCCGCCTGGATCGTGTCCTTGGCCAAGCCTATTGCATTCCCTTGACCCATGGTGAGAGATGCGGAATTGGCTGCTCCGCGTCGAGTAGACCTAGTTCGCGTCTCACAAAGCTGTGCTTTCCACCTTCACTAGGGGGGAACTGTGTATTATGATATGTTTTTTGTCCAGGCGACTATGACGGAACGAAACAGGGATGGAAGACGGTTATTGAATCCCGCCTTTCCCTATTCTCTTTATTGTTTTCTTTTCTTAAGCCTTTTTTTGGTGAATTAGAATATCAGATCGAGTGATGGAATTTGGAAAGTTCGACTCTCTTCCGGCCCGTCAGAGACTCGCATGCAATGAGCCGTGGCGCAGGAGCGCGTTCCGTCGCGAAAGAAACTCTCGCATGTCCTGTTTCCATTAGAGCCAGGCGAAAAAAAAAAAAGTCCGTTCCCCTTCTCATTGTTGCAGGTGTGGGCACGCCCGTACATACCTGTTCGTCGTTGCAATTTCTCTTGTTGATGGGTTCGTCGAGCGCACAGCATGCGTCCATCGCTTTTCGCGACGCAGAACAAAGAAGGGTCAACCACATCGCATTTGTTTACTGAGCTGTATTTTTTTCGTTGTTGTTCTTTTTCATTCTATGACGTTCAGCGGTTGGAGATAGCGTTGACTTTCGCAAAAAAGAGAAGCACTCCATGCAGGGCCATGACACGATGTGCAGGAAAGCAGCAAGCGACAAACCCAGTCGCATAGTAGGGGAGACAAAACCTCTCAGGACCATATACCCCTCCTCCTCCTCCTTCCTTGCTCACAGGCACGCGTGGCTGACAGGGGAACGGGGATGGGGGATTGCCCTTCTCGTATCCACCCCCTTGACCCTCACTACACCACAAATTCCAGCTCCAAGAACGCCTCCAGGGTGGCCGTAGTATCGTGAAAATTGTGGCAGCGCACCTGCAAGAGCGACCCTTCGGCGAGGTAGCAGTGCTCCGACACGGTGTAGACCGCGAGCTGTCCTGGGGCACAGCAGGGTCGGACCGAGTTACTGCGTGAGCGCCTCTGCGGTGAGCGGCGCGTGTTGCGGCACGTGCACCTTGCCAACGAGCCATCGTCCGCGGCACTGGGCACAAACAGCAAGGTGGTGGGTGCCCCAGAGGCGCCGGCGACACCAGCCGTGCCATTGCTAGACGTCAGCACGCGACTGCCATCCACATACAAGGCCAGCGTGGGTGCCCGCGCCGCACCATCACCAGCAGACGTCCCGTGCACACGGCAGACAGGCGAGGCGGCTCGGTGCAAAGAGGAGCGGTGGCCAAGACCGTCCTCCGCGCTCTTGATGGCGCCGCTGGGGCTAGTCACCAGCAGTGACATAGTGAAGCGATAGACACCCGGTCGCGCAATGCGAATGACAGACGGTCGCTCCCACACGTAGCAGCCCCAAGCCGCCGCCGCGCGCCAAAAAGCCTCGTCAAGTCCTTGTTCGTTGTCGCTGCCCTTAGGCCGCCCAGGGCGTGGGCAGTGGCCTCGGTGGTGGTGCCGCTGCGCCAGCGGACCGGCGGAAAGCAGCTCGCACGGCCACACCCCGGCGCTATACCAGCAGTCACTCCGCGTGTCGTGAAGACGAGCGTCATCCCAGGGCAACGCGGGGCTGCCGCGGGCACCCGTCAACCGCGCCGCCGCCGCCGTCTCGTCAGAGAAGGAAACAGACAGGCCTTCGCGCTGACGTGCAGCGTGGCGGCCGTGTGGTGACGAGGTCGGCAACGCTCGCATCGCGCGAGAGAAATGACTAGAGTCGTCCCCCGTCCAGAACCACCGCACACGTTGAGGTGGAAAGGGAAAGTGACTCTGCATGGCGAACGGCGCCAGGAGCGGGAGCTCCTCGCCGCGGTGTCGGCGCTGCTCTTGACGGTTGGGCGGATACGACAGCGCAGACGTAGACCGCGAGGACGCCGTCGATGACGACGATGAGGAAGGGGTACGGATGTCAGACAGTGCCCGGGCATCCGCCCGAGTACGCCTGCCTTGCCGTTGCTTGCTTGCCGGAGTCAAAGAAGCGTCAGCACGCATAAGGAATTCCTCCCATTGAGAACGTAGCTGTGCCACCTCCTCCAGGACGCGCTCGTGCAGGTTCGTTACCTGCATAACAGATGCCTCGACATCCGTGGGTCGCCGCCTCCCACCGGAAACACTGTTGGTGCTATCATTCCCTCTTCCCTTGCTGCTGCCTCCACGGCTCGCGTCGAGGTGCTCGCCGCGCAGCCGCTGCAGGAGACTGAGACTATCCCTTTCCATCTGCGAACTCGGAGCTTCCGAGACAGGCGCCTCAAGGCTGCGTGCCTCCCGTTCCACCGTCTCCCTCTCCAGCGCAGAGACACGCTCGTAGAGGTCTGTCACAACCTCCTGTAACTCGGCGTTCTCGCGGTCCCGCTGGGACACCGCTTCCGTCAGCTGATGACAGAATTCCTTGAGTTCAGTGAATTGTTGTGCCTGTTGCTGCTGCTCCGCGTTGTGGCGCTCCTCCTTCAACCGCGCATCGTTGGCTAGCACCGCTGCTGCCTGCTGCACCTCCGCCAGCTGTACTTCGACGCGTGTTAGACGGTCCTCGTGCTCGCACAGCGTCGCGATGGCCAGCTTGCTTGCGTTGGAGAGGCACGGCTGCACATTCAGCCATTTCTTCCCCGCTCCGGCTTCGGTACTAGCAATATCTGCGAGGACCTCCTCCAGCCTCAGAAAGGTAATTTTCTGCTCGCGTGACAGCGGTGGCGGTGGCTGCTGTGCGGTTGTATTGGTTGAGTGTGCGTGTTGTTTATTGTGGTCCGCAAGACCATCACCACCCACAGCCGCTGGCATCGTCCTCGTATGGGACTGCCTCTGGTGAGGGGCTGGCATGTTGAAGGAGCTGAGTCCTTGGACGGCGCCGATCGGAGACCCCCACATTGACAGGGTGGACGAGGTCTACGCCAACTGGCTTCCCTGTTCTCTATCCTATGCTTTTCTGCCAGCGTCTTTGGCAGGCAACACGTGTGAATTGGAAGCCGACGACTGTTGCTCCCTTGCTTCGCAAACGGTTAGTGTTGCTCTGCTGCCTCGCCCGGGTCTATGGGTGGATTGTATGCTGTAGTGAGCTGGATGTCTGCACTGGATAGATTTTCTTTCTTCTTTCTGTTCCGCTTCAGACCTCACGCTATCCGTTTATCCAGGTTGGGGTAATCCCCTCGACGATAGGGTAAGCAAGAGCTTGCCGTCCTTGGAGATGGAAAAGAAAAAAAAGGAACCGAGGCAAGCACCTCAGATGTGTGTTTGCGTGTGCCTGCCTTTTCTTCAATATTCCAGAGTGTGTCAGTGATGCTCACGGCAGTGGATGGATATGGACCATTCACAGGAATACCAGAAGGGAAGAGCAAACGGAAGAAGGAGGTTTCATCTTTTCAAATTGTTTTCATTAAAGCATTCGCTTCGTTGTGTATGACGAAGTCTTCATGAGCCGATGCTTCCAGGCGAATGCACGTACGTCGTGAGCAAGCCTTGAGGAAACGGTCGTAGACGAATCCTTTGACTTTGACACCTTCTGTCGGCAGCTGTAAGCCCTCCCCCGTCTTGTCACAAAGATCCAAGGAAGGGAGGGATCATGAACCACCACGGTAGTTGTCATCAGGAAGGAGGAGTTGATGCCTACCTGTATGGATCAGCTCCGAGGACTTGCATCACCGTACTCGGAAAGAAATAGAGGGAGAAAAACACGAGCCTTTCGGCAGCGTTCCCTGTCTCTCGTCTTCATTCCAAAGGGCGTGCATCAGAAAGCTTACCCGAGATAGAAGAGGCGATTATGCTTCGCTTCTTACACAACACCCTCTTGTATATTTGTCTTTCTTCGGCCTCCCCCATGAGGCTGTCGTCGTTGGCGCGGTTGGCTTGCTTTATGTGTTCTGCTCTCTGCAGAGGAACCATTAACATACTCAAAACTGTCAGCCGTTGAAGGGGCAGTGAAGGAACAGGAACACAAATAAATCGGTTTGTAAAAAGGGGGAAATCGAGATGGTTACAAGTAAAACAAGAGAAGACGCTACTAAAGAAAACAAATGGCCAACCATCATCCTATAGAGGGAGAAAAAGAACAAGCGATGGCTTGAGAAGAGCAAGCGCGTAAAGTCATTCGCCTCACGCCAAAGAAATTGAAGGAAACGGGGTGGAGAACGAAGGAGGAAAAAAAAAACTAAATCACTTCCCTCAGCGACGAGAAAAGGCCGTATGAGCTGAAGTTAATTTATTTCGTTTTTCCATATGTATTCCTCCCATCCCCTCTCTCTACACATAATGACTTTCGCACCACAGTCGCACAGGTGCGGCCGTGCTTTACCTTCCTCAGCTCCTCGATTCTTTTACTGGGACAAAAAAAAAAAGTCAACGGACCATAACGAAACAAACTTCGAGCCGATGGCACGACGCCGTTTATCCGTTTAGAAGGTGCGAGCGATGGCATCCGTGATCGCGGACGGCTCTAGCTCCGTGGTCCAGCTGGTGTAAGTCTCATCGAGCACACGACGCAGCTTCTGCTCGGCCTTCTTCTCCTGAATAAAGTGGATCACGGGAAGCTTGTTGTAGACGTAGGTCGGCGCGAAAATGTCGGTCCACAGCATGGGGAACCAGAAGTAGAAAGCGTACCACCACATGCAGCACCAGGAGGCGAGGTAGAAGACGGACATGGGCTCCAGGTTGCGCTGGGCGGTGGTGAGCGCGCCAGCGGCGGGCTTGGCGGTGGCACCGAGGGCCTTGACGGCACCGTTGCGCGCGTTGGAGCAAGCGAGACGGCGGAGCATTGGTGTGGGTGGTAGTAGATATACTTGTTCTTCTCTTAGACTTGTCTTTCTAGCGAAGCTAACTCCTTTGGTTAGTTGAAGCTTACAGCGAGACTACAGGGGTGAAAAAAAAAAGAACACTTTTTTTTTGTCGTTGACGATACGAGAACAGGCAGGCTCCGGCAACTAGAAGCGGAAATAGCGATGGGTGAGTGGGACGCAGGGAAAGAAAAGGGAAGGGAGGGAGGTGGTAGGTGGAGAGGCATACGTGCAATACATGCGTTGCAAAAAGAAAAGCATAGCGAAGTTGCCAGCAGAGATGTGTAGGGAGCTGAGTGAGAAAGAAAGAGAGAGATAGCTGGTCTCCTCTTTCATTTTCGCAGGTAGGTTGGTGGCGGTACAGGCAAGTGCACGCACCAGTCGCTTGTGCTATGGTGCTAGCGCATGTCCCACCACAACCACCTACAGTGTCAAGAAGAAGGCGAAATCTTTCTTCCTTGGTGCAAATATCACGTAATGATGCGGAGTCCTTTCCTCCTCCATGTCCTTTTCTTTCCTTATCTGTCGCATTTTTCCCCGGTTCCTCAGAATAGTTTTTTATCTGTGGATACAATTGATGGAGGAGGATGTGGGCAGCAAATGTTGTGCCAGCAATAGTATGCGGCACGAGGGAAATCTGTCAAGTGCTGGAACGCAGTGATCGCTTGTGTGGTGGACGGGCCGTGTCTGGCGATGCGTAATTGGGGAAGCACAGAAGGAAGAAGGACCCTGGTGCATCTCTCCGTCCTGTCCTTCTCCTTCTTCCTTTCCCATGTTGCGAAATCACCCAGTGCACATGGCACCGCCAGCTCAACCCTCACTGGGAATTTAGCCACAGCAACCCTACGAGCGCGAAGACCGCGACGAGGGCAGCCAACACTGGTTTCATGCGAGCTGGCGAAGAGGGCTTGGTTCCGTCGGCCGACTTGACGGAGGAATGCGGTGCAGGAGCGGGTGCGGCAACAGGCTCCCGTGGCTGGTCCACCTCCGCAACTGGCGGGGCACCTCGTTGAACCACCTCTGCAGGTTCACGAAGGGCGTCTTCACGCGGCGCAGCCTCTGGTGCGCCACGAACCACTGCTGCAGCGGTTTCGTTAGCATCCACGGCCTCAGGTACCTCGTCCGCTGCGCTTTCTGCTTCCTGCGCGGTCGCTGCGTCTCCGGCAGAGGGAGCCGCCGTTGGAGTCGTCTCATCCCTTGCTGGCGACGGTCCGTCTTCTGCCGTGGTAGCAGCCGCAGCCGCTGCCAAGAATGCCTTGTCCGCGGCGTACTGATCGGGAAGGGTGCGCTCGTAGATGTACTTGATATTGGTGACATTGAACTTGCGGCTCTCGCGGGCGTAGCGGCGGCGCACGTCCTCGCTGGTTGTGATGCCGCCGAGCCCTGCCTCGTCGGACACCATAAAGGACACAAACCCCTGGACAATGGTTTCCACCGACCACAGGGGGCACCACTGCTCCGGGTGAAAGCTAGAGTTGGACATGCAGAGGGCCGTGTCCGTTTCGAAGCGACCGTTCGGCGTCAGGATCATGATGGTGGGCGGCTTAAATGGGTAATCGGGCGGAAAGCGCAGCGTGCCAACGTAGCGGCCCCCCGCATACGGTGTGTCCTCCGGCCCGGCCACAAGAAAGTACCACAATAACATGTTGTTAGGGTCCGGCCGTGCGGTGATGAAGCCAGAGCTGGATTCCCCAGGTCCCGTGGCCTTCGCCGCGTTAGCGGCCTCCTCCTTCATGAGCTGCCGCAGCTCTGTCTGCAGCCGCTTCAAGCATTGCTTCGACGGAGGCGGCATCGGATCACCTCGTGTATCCAGAAGAACAATGAAGTTCTTGTTCTCGGTGTTGTGTATGTATGTGTGTGGGTGGGTGGGCGTAACGGGCCAAAACAGGAGTGAAACAGAGGAACGCAATGACGCAGTTCGTGTTGAATATCCTTTCTGTTGTATGCCTTCCTGTCAGCCAAGGGTGAAGAAGCAAAAAAAAAAAAATCAAATGGAAGAACGCTGGGTATCTCAAGCACGACTTCTCGGCTGTGAATCACTGCTGTAATTGAGAGAACGGAAAAGTAGGATAGGCCGATACGGGGAAGCAAAAAAGAAAAAAAAAACAGAGTTGCAAGTGCAACAGGACCATACCAGTGAAGTGGGAGGTAGTATTACGCAACAATTTCAAACTCAGAGAACACACGGAGCGCAACAGCATCACATCCCGCCTTAGGGAAGCGTCCGGAAATGAAAGATGCGAGAAGCATAGGGCAGCATCCTTTGTTGCACTCGCACGTGTGAGATGACGTTTTCCTGAAAGGAGCTTATGATCTTTTTTTTTTTTTTTTTTTGATATCCCAATGACGTGCTCGGGTTGATTCCTCCAGTCTTCTCTTTGTTTCATTTGTAAGTATCGCAGCACTCTCATGTTTCTGTTTCCCCCCTCCCCTGCAGGAGCACGTACTTCTTGTGCACGTGCAACCTGTTGTGTCTTCGTCTTCTTTTTGATTCGACCATGTTATCACACCCCCTTTCTATTCGTCCTTCACCTTGCCAGCTGCGCTGTCACATCGTGGTGACGAGAGCCGGCTGCATGGCCGGTTGATTGGTGTTGGTGCTCGGTTGCTGAAAGCGGCGGTCATCGTTCAGCGGCTGCGTGGGTGGTGGTGGCGCAGTCGCAACAGCTAGCAGCAATTTATTTGAAAAGGATTTTTTAAACAAAGAAGAAGTGAGGAAGTCAAAGCAGCACATCCACCATGTCAGCAGTCATAGGTAACCTCATGCAGAAGACCAGCTCGACTTACGCCACGCACGCACACATACACGCACTCATCCGCAACGGTGGGCAACTGGCCACAGGTTGTCACCGAGGACGAAAAGAGAAAGGAAGTTCGTGCATGGACGCACACGCAGTCGTATATGCCAGTCGAGTGGACACCTCATTTCATCTAAGTCACGGACGGGTAAGAGAAGGGAAAAAAAAATAAGAAAAAAAATCAAGGTCTAGAGACGCGAGTGCTGCAATGGACGTCGCGTTACAACCCTCCTTTCTCAGACGGGAGACATAGGCGTGCACTGTCTCAGCGAAAATATGAGATGAGTGGTAGGGTCAGACGACGACAACGAAAAAAGAAAAAAAAGGAAGGCAGGGTGGAAGCGAACAAGACGCATAAGAACACCGTAAATGAGAGCAGGAGCGAGAGAAGACGGTGCTCCATTGCTATGAACGTATTTTGCTGGTGCCGTTGTTCTAGCTGCCGTTGATTTTGTTCCTCCACGCAGCGTGCTACCCTCAGAAAGGCACACCAGATGTCCTGGACTCCCTACCCAACGCTTCCACTCCTCATTTACCGCGAGACTTCTTAGCGGCGCTACCACCACTGCCTCTTCGTCGTTTCGGAGATGGGGAGACTTTCTCCTCCGCAGATATGATAGGCATTACGGCTGGTGTACCTGCATCAGGACCTGCAGAGTTCTTATCGCCAGACCCCGAAAGCCGCTCCACTTCGCGAAGTTCCGACTCCAGCTGCTCGGGAAAGAGCTCTTCCAATATCCTGCGGAGGTTTGTGGTGTTGAAGGAATGGCTCTTCGTCGCCAAGGAGCGGCGCGTGCTGGTAGACTCCGATACGCTACCAATGGCGTGATCGTTTGTCAGCATCATGGACGCCAGCCCAATTACGATGGTCTGGATGTTCCACACGGGGCTCCACGACTCGGGATGGTAGCTTGTGTTCGACATGCACAGCTTCTTGTCGGTCGCGTAACGTCCGCTCGGCGTCAGCATGAACACCTCCGGGGGAGCCATGGGGTAATTGTTAGGGAAATGCAGCTCGCCCACATAGCGGCCCCCTGCGTAGGGTGAGGCGTCCGGGCCTGCGATGATGAAATACCATGTCAAGATGTTCTCGTTCGAAGGACGCGCGGAAACAAAGGCCGACTGTCCCTTTGTCTCGCCCTCCTCGGCTACGGTTGGCGCGGTGTCAGCAGCGCTAGACGCAGTCTGTTCCGACTTGTCATCGGTGGATTCGGACTTCAAAGACTTTTCGTAGGCCACGATGCTTGCCAGCTCGCGCTGAAGGCGCTTAACGCATGTGGACGTCGGGCTTGAGTACTTGTTGGGGTGTCGCTTCATGGTTAGAAGAAGTGAGCGACGCAAGAGACTCGGATATGAAGACTATGCAAAACAGTAGCTGAGTGCGGGGACCTACAACAACAGAGAATGAGGCTCCTCTGGGACGGAGCCGTTTATTTCACCCGTTGTCTCGTCTCCTTTCGCACGCGGAACTAAGGACAATTTCTGGTGTTACGATGGAAGGAATGGTCACAGGATTGTGTTTTCGAGAAGGAAACAACCAACCTCTGACTGCAAGCAAGGGATTTACAAACGTGGGGAAAACAAAGGATAAAAAGTTATTGTTGTCTCTGGATGAAGAACAAAGACGTAAGCAAAATGTTTGTCAAAGAGTGGTAGACGACACGTGGACAACGGATGAACACTTTTGGCAGATTGTTCTATGGATGTCCGTTTTCTTTTTCTGCTGCTTTGCGCGAAGAGTGAATTAAAGAGGGTAAACGAAGATTGTGTCGTGAAGCCATGGATTTCGGTTCACCCGGTGCAGCGCGCCAGTCCAGCTCGCGCAGAGGTGGCGCATGCGGGTAGGAGTTTCTTTTTCTGATCATGCAGGTGCCCCGTGGCGCGGTTTCGCCTTCCTTTCCTTTTGGTGGTGAGACACCTGGCGCGGAAGCCGCCTGCTCCATCACCACGGGCCTCCCACGGAAACGCACTAGCCCTTCGTTCTCTGACTTTCAAGTCAGCAGTAAACGGTCAAGGTGAAAAGGAGCGTTGCCTCCAAGCAGTAGTGGTGGATCTTCTTCATGTTTTCTTTCTTTTTTTCAGTGTGGGATAGGACTACACGCACAGAGGAGGAGCACACATTGACGATTTGACAGCTTGCAAGAAGGGTTAGTAGGGGTTGAAGTGGAGGGAACGGGGGAAGAGAAAGATGCAAGGAGAGACGGGGGAAAAAAATAAAGGAAACACAATGAGAGGAAGAGGAATGAGAGAGGGAAAAAAAAGTAAAGTAAGGAAAAAAGTGCCTATTAGGCGGAGATGCACGCAGAGAAGGGAAAAAATAAAAAAAAATAAAAGCAAGCACATGAGAGCTCTCACGCTGCTCCCTGTCGAGGTCTACGAACGACCTTTTGAGGCAGAGTCCATCAGCAAGGCAAACGCGAGCACAGAGACGTGGGACTTGGACGTCAAGAAGGAGGAGGCAGGACACTTTTTGAAGCCTTGAGGTTCGACCCTTCTTGTCCTCCGTCGATTCGGCAGCGTACGAAAGGCTGTGAAACGAAAAATAGGAAGAGAACGCTTCAGTTTGGGTCAATCCGGAGGTTGTCTGTCCAAACAATAGACGACACAAAAGAGAAAAAGAAAACGCAAGAGCCATGCGAATAAGCCCATCAGGTCAACGGACTCACACGCGTAGAGGATGCAGAGAGGCAATTGTGCGTGCTCCTTTATTTTTTTTAATTGTCTTCGCTAGAATGCGCCGCCGCTGCCCTCTCCAAACTACTGACGGCAGAAAACGCTCGTCTCGTGGAGAGGAAGTGCGTGCTCGGTGGAGAGGGTGGTAGGATCGGTGCCGCATCGGCATTTATGAAAGGAAATCAAAGTATTTCTTTTTAAAAGAATGAAAAATACGAGCAGGGAATGTTGGGGTAAAGGAGCTTCTTTTGTCATGATGGATCCTTGCGGTGAGACGAGGTTTAAGAGAAGTTTATTGCTTAAATGGTTAGCCTGGTTGTGGTCGACACACTGTTCGTCTCACATACCCAAAGAGAAATAGGTAGACAAGGACGATAGCAATCCTATCTTCAAGCATGAAAGAGGTGGAGAGAGAGAGAGAGAGAGAATCAAGCCGATGCGCACACAGGAGGAAGAATCTCGAGCGTGGGGGAAAAAGGATTCGCGGGCGAAGGAGACGAAAAGAAAAGAAATCATTTTGAAAGAAAAAAAGGAATGGAGAGGAAGCTAGCAAGGAAGACGACTATTAGGAGCAGCGTAAAAAGGCGAAGAAGAAGAAGACGAGGGGCGATATCACAACACACTTCATCTTGCCGCAGCGATTGAGGAAAAAGCGTGAGACAAGCAGATCGTGAGAAGAGAGAGAGAAAAGATAAAAGAACACTGGAGACAGAAAAAAGAAAGATACGAGACGTGAGTGTCCTGCCACCACGCCACAGTCACCACGAAAAAAAAATGCCGATGGTGGTAGAAAGTTTGGCAACGGAGCGGGGATGGTAGAAGAACAGAGAAAGGGAGTGCTTCGCCGCACTACATGAAACCCTGAAAGCAATCCAGGTAATATCGTCGTAGGTGAGTCCTATATCACGCCTTCTTGGGCCTTCGCTTTGCCTCTGCGGTGGGTTTGGATGCCACCGGGCGAGCACGAGGAGTAGGGGACTGCGACGTCGGGAGAAACTTTACCTTGCGACTGCCGCTCCGTGAGCTTCGGCTGCTGAAGCTGCTCGTATCGCTGGTGTGGCTAGAGGCCGAGCTCGTAATCTGCGCCAGGGCCAGGCTTGTGTGGGAGAAGGAGTGGCCGTGGCGGTGAGGGGTGGAAGCTGCCGATGTGGTGGGTGCTGCGGGGGTGTCCAGGGTCCGCCGGCTGCTCTTCGGGTACGTCCGTGAGCTCGACGAAGGCTTGGAGCTGGTCACCTCGGGCAGCGCTTTCGTCTCGCGCGCGGCCTCCGTGTAGGGGTCGTACCACAAGGCGTCGTGAAGCTTCCGCCCTGGCGTGTTCGCATATTTGGAGGGTAGGAGAGCAGGGGACTGGAGTCGCGCTACGTGGCCACTGCCTCGTGCGGTGTCTCTCCCCCCGCCCGCCACGGCAGGCAGGCGCTGGAGCCGTTCCTGCCAATGCTGCTGGCGCTCCTGTGTGGTGGGGGAGATGGATAGTCCAGGACTGGTACCTCGGGAGTGCGTCAAGGTACGGCTCGCGCGCACCGCGCTTACGTCTGGCGTTTGTACAGAGACAATGTTATTCACCACGCTGATGCCAGACGCAGCGATCGCAGCGCCTGAGGCAACGGTAGTCCCATGTGTGGCGGCGCTCTGCACCCCACGACGTGGTGCCGCGTTGCCAGAGGGGGTCTCTGGTGGCTGTGGAGCTCTCGCAACGCCCTGCACGCCGTCCTGGGGAGCCATGTTGAGCTGCAACACAATGGTCCGGCGGCCACCCCCACTGCCAAGGCTGCCCGTGGTGGTTCGCCGATGCTTCCGCTGCCGGTGGCGCAATTTCTTAGCCCGTGCCACGAGCTGTCGCCGCGTCATCTGACCACCGCCCTGGACCTGCGCCAGGAGCGCGGAGTCGACGGAGCCGCATGAGGACGAGCCAGTAGACGACAGGGAAAGCGTGTCCTCAAAGTCGTAGTCGTCCATGTCGTTGCCGCCCTCGAAAAAGAATGGATGCACGGCCGCGGTGGTCGTGGTGGCGGTGGCAGTAGCTGCACGAGGCTCCCTCTTCGAGTGATTTCCTGCCTGTGTGGACGTCGCTGTGGCACTAGGGGTAGTCGGGGCTCCCTGTGGTCGCGGCTGAGAAGCTTTCGATTGTGCAGGTGGCTGACGTGCTGGTGCTGCGCTCGGTTGGGTAGGAAAGCCACCGCCAGGGACAGGCGACGGAGCGGTGGCATCACGTACGGTCGGCGTCAACGTCGGGGGAGAGAGGGACGGCGACAGCGTCCAGGAACGGTGCGCCTGGGCAGGGGAGAGGTCAGGGCCCCACAGCAGAGCGTGCATGGACGCATAGGGCGCCGCTGTCGGCTCTGCGCTTTTGTCTCTCTGCGGTTGCGCAGGCGCTGCGACACTGCCGCGGGTGTCAGCCTTTGCAGTGGGAATGACGTCGTTGCCAAAAGAGGCGCCACTGAGGTAGCTGCTGGTTGCAGAGGCGACAGGGCCTGCTCGCGCAGTGGCTGTGTTGGCGTTGCTGCGGTCACGGCCTCTGCCTTTATGCGTGCTGCTGCGCTGCTCGCTCGATGGAGCTGCGCTCTTGTCACCGCTGTTGCGGTTGCTCGTTCCCGCGACGCTGGTTGCGGGGGCATTGGTCATCGTAGAATTCGCTGCCGCTGCGGACGTTGGCGCTGCGCTTGCTGACGCTTGAGCCGGGCGCGCCATTAAGTCAGCGCGAAGGCGATTCAAAGTGCTGGCCAGTTGGTCATCCGTGACACCTTCGCCGTGGAGTGTCCAGAGCAGGTCAGCGTTGCGCGGGTCCAAGATGACTTCAGCGGGAAGTTTCTCGAGACCACGAGTCTTCTTGCCGCTGCTGCTGCGACGCTCCGCTTTTTTCCGCTGCGGGGATGGTGCAGAGGAGGGCGGCGCGCTGCCCTTTGCCTGCGGGGCCTCGGTGGTCCGGAGAGGCGCCGCCTTCGCCGTGGGTGCGGTGGAGGACTTCCGGCTCCCCGGCGCGGGCGGAGGCGCGACGCTGTCCAACAGTGAGTAGTCGTTCTCGCTGGCCCGCTGACGAGCGGTGCGTCTTCCCGTCGACAGCGAGCTGTTCCCAGTTCTTCCTGGCGCCAGCGGTCGTGGTGGCGCATCGTGGCTGGCCCTTCTTCTGCTCCCTTGCGGGGCCTCGGACTCGGCCGCCGACAACGGCAGCACCCTCTCGGCGCCCACCGGTGACGGCTCATGAGAGTGGGAGTGGGATGGTGAGTGTGTTGTGGCGGAGCGGCTCGAGTCCAACATCGAGTACGGCTGCGAGCTGCTGTGCGTGGTGCCGAACGATGGAACGGCCGCCAACGAGCCGAAGCCCACGTTACTCGTCTCCGTGCCGTAATTATCGGAGCTTGAGGCGAACCCGCCCGGGGCCTGTCGCCCGGACACCGCCAAGGCCAGCTGCCGCGTTCGCTCGTTTGCACGTGCCAGAATGTCCTTTGCTTCCGCCTGCACCCTTTCAGGGTTGCTCGCCTTGGCGGCGGGCCTCCGCTTAGAGGTGGAAGCAAGAGGCGCGCTGGGCATGTCCATCGGCAACGTAGAGGGAAGGTTGCCGCGCTTGTCCCTTCGGTATCCTTCCCACTCTCTCTTTGATGGCACGCTGGAAGCTTTGTTGCGGTTCTGCCTGCGGGACCTCTCATGCTGCGATGAAGAACCACTCTTGCGTGAACGCCGAGGCTCTCCCTTGACCCTGGTGGATGGTTGGCGTGTGTGATCGCCGGAGAAGAGGGACCCCGGCCCCACGTTCACCGCCGTGCTGCTGTCCTCCGTTGCTGAATACATAATCTGTGTTTCATCCTTGGAAAGCGGAACCCCTGGCCCGCCTCCCGACACAGATTGAGAGCCTGGCGGCACGGAGTTGCTGTTTGTTGCCCCGCCGCTCGTGCTGGAATTTCTGTCCCTGGTCTCTTCGCTGTCCAGGCGGCCTGGCTTTGGCGTGCTCGACTTCACTTGCAGCAGCGCCTCAGCGTCAAGACTATCCTCAAGCGCAGAGAAGTCGTTTCCCATTTACGCAATACGTATTGATAGCGACCAACACGCTCCTCTCAGTGGGATTGCGAGAAGTGCTTCCGTGCTAATAAAACTGTCGCCCAATCACCAGCGTACCCTCCAATACAAAGCCAAGCACCTATCGAAGTGTTGGTTCAGTCTGGGGACACCGCTGCCAGTGACAACGACAAGCTAAAAGTGCGGCCCCAGGAAGAAGAATAAACCTATGCAGCAGCAGGGGTGGGTCCTAAAAAGAGTCGACAGAAGGCGGAAGCAAACAAGGAATAACGGAAAGAGAGAGGGAGAAGAAAAGAAGAAAAAAAGAGAATGAAGGTTGCAGATGAAGGAGAACGACAATTAAATAAATAGAAGAAATAAACGCCAAGAGGACAAAAAGCGCGGGAGAGAAACGAAGAAAAAAAAAATGTGGCCACTGTGATTTTCTGTGAACGAGAAGAGATGAAGCAAAGAGGCAATGACTGAAGAAAGGGGGAAAAAGGAAAGAAAAGAAACAGAACTTCACGTTAGAAAAGTATATGGGATAAGATCCTTGCGCAACGTGAGCGGAAGGTGAAAGAATGAAGGGAGACGGCCCTGAATGTTGTTTAACGTTGTCGAGAAAGAAAGTGGGGGTACGAGAACACCACAAGCGAAGATTGGTGCTGTTGAGGTGAGTGAGAGGTGAGGGGGGAAAAGAAGATATATTTTCTTGTTGGCGTCCTTTTTTTTTTTTTTGCTTTGAGCTTTGCAAGCTAAAAGGGAAACAACACTTTGAAAACGCTGAACCAGGCGGAAAGGTGATTCTCGAACAAAGGATAGATGTGTTCTGTTTGAGGATGATATAGCTTAGGCACCCAAAAAAAAAAATTAAAAAAAGGAGGAAAACGAGGAGCAGAGAGAGACAATTTGTGGTAAGCAAACGGATAGACAGCAAGGAATAAATGTGAAAGCTATTTTGTCCTTGAAAAAGAAAAAAGAAATGAGAACGCACACGTGATGTCTGTACAAGGCCACCGTCACTTGCACGCGATCGCACTTGTGTGCAAACCGCTTACAAAACGAGAAACAACGTAAGCCCCTCCTGGCTCACAAACACTTCGACCAAAAAGAAAAAAATATATATAGACACACAAAGGTAGGAGCGCTGGTGTAACAGTCAGCGATCCCTCGGTGCAAGAAATGCTGGGGATGGGTCACTTGAGGTTCACTGCGCGAATGTGTTCGTGACGCTAAGGGTGAGGTCTCTCAACAGTCTGAAATGGCGCTTCGAAAAGCGACGAGTTCCTTCGGGATGTCGTATGCACTTCACTGGAGTAAGTACAAAGCTGAAAAGCTTGCGCGTGTGCAAAGGTCTATCAACAGGCGAAGAACGGATGCAGGCCCTCTCTCAGCAAACAACGCCACTCGCACAGATGATTTAAAATTTAAAAAGAGGGGGGAAGGAAAATCGAAGAGAAACGTGTAAAAAAAAAAAAAAAGAGAGAGCCGAGCACAGGGGATTGAGAGGAGACGGAAGAGTGGTGAGAAACTTTACAAGTAGGCTCCAGTGAATTGTGGTTCAACAACACCAACTTGAACAAAAAAAAAGAGAAAAAAAATACTCACTGAATTTAGAGAGGAGAGAGAAAGAGAGAGAAAGGAAGAAAAGAGAGCAGTGTGTTCGGAAAGAGAATGGGTAAAGAAGAGCAGCAGCAAGCGGCAGAAATCAAGAGTTTCAAACAACAAAAAAACGAAGACTAAGAGCTACGTTACCCTTATCCTTCGAATGTGAACTAAAGGGGAGTGGTAGAAAACAGGGAAGGGAGAGTGAGAGAGATGTATTCAACCAGACGGGGCACTGTCCTCATGGATATTCGTACTCATTTCGGTTTTTTCCCCCTCCTTGCTAGCAGTGGACTGCATGGTGCATGTGCGTGGGCTCGCTTAAACATGAACGCGCGCGCATATTCATGGATGAACAGCCATGAGTGTGGGAAAAAAAAAAAATCGTAAACAGCGGTTGGCATTGAAAGCAAGACTTCGAGCCTGCTTCGCGCACAATCATCTGAAGGGAAGGACGTGCCCTGCAAAGGCACGTTGTCCTCTTCGCTCCGCCTGTGCTTCCACTGATGGAACGGACAAATCGCAGTGTTCTGAGGAGTTCCGTGGGGTTCCGTGTCTGTACTCTGCTATGTGTACGTGGCGCAATGCACGACGGAGAGAAAGAAAAGAAGAAGAGAATGAGAAACAGTACGACAATCAAAAAGAATGCAGGGCCGTTGGCTGAGATGTGACAGTTCACCTAACACGGCCACGCGCTCCCGTACAGATTGGAGGAACAAACGTCGCTGCAACTGTGTACGGGTTTGTTTGTTTTCCTTCTCGAGACGAAAGGGACTCTCCAAGCACTTCGACCGCGATGGGGTCGGTCGCCGGTCTATACGCTGTGGTCCAGGCCTGCCGGAGAACGCGGCGCCAGTGTGCTGACCTCTCCCCAACCATCTTCTGGACGCCTGTGGGTGCGATGCTGGCCAGGGTGACGCTGATTCAGTGTATGTTGCCACCCACCATCGCCGCTGCTGTCCACATCGTCTGCTACCGCCTGCCTGGGAGAGAGCGTGCGATACGTGGCACTGTCCGTGCGGTGCGGTGGACGGTGGCGCTGGTCCTGCGCTGACCTTCCCTGTGCCGGGTACATGAGGGAGAGCAGCAGTGCCGTTTCTTCCGAGGACGAGAGCGGGCTCGCTGGCACCGTGCTGGCGGTCCCGCTGCGGTGTCCGAAGCTCTTGCGCAGCGCACGACGGGTGCGACCACGCTTGGCCGCCGCGACCTCCTCCGGGGTGAGGTCATACAGGTACTTGTTCCGCGCTGCCGTTGTCGCCTGAGCAACTTTTTTGATGGTCAGGCCAACCACGTCGAGAGGGTCTGCATCATGCACCGTGTCCCCTGCAGCAGTCGCGTGGGCCCTCTCCCGGAGAGCCACCTGCGTTGGATGCAGGTCGCAGGTTGCTTCCCAAGGGTCAAGGTCACGCTGCCGTGTAAGTGAAAAAGTCCGTGTGTGGTGCACATTCTTCTCGGGGCTGCTGCCATCGTTTCCCAGCGGAACGTCCTGCAGCGCCTTTTCGCTCCCCTGTCCGCCACTTCCGGTCTTCTCTCGCACGCTCGTGCGCTGGTGTGGTGGCGACAGGAGCCGTGAGGAGCGTTTCTCCCGCTCCTCCGATGGAGCCGCATTCTCCTTGTTCTCGTCTCGTCCCTCGGCTGCGGTAGCGCCCTGATACGGCAGCGGATGCCGCTGCTGCTCCTGCACACAACGGCCATACGGCGATGGTGGCGATGGGGACGCCTGGGTGCGCACCGAATGGCCGCTCATGCGGCTGCCTCCGCTGGGGCGGGAGTGGCTGGCTTCTTCGCCGCGAGGAGAGCTGCTGCTCCGCAACGTACCCGACCCGCGTTCGCCCGGCTGCCTGTGCTGGTACGCCTGATCGCTGTGGACAGGGTAGGAGGGCGAAGGTGAGGGTCGCGCGTGGCTGTACGTGTGCACCGTCGTTGCCGCCCCAGCGCTGCCGCCGCTGCTGGACTGGTGCCTTGGCGCAGGGCCGCTGGGCACCCCCGTGCTCGCCTCGTGCACGGGACCTGCTGTCGGCGAGGCGGACTGGGGCCAGGGCTGCGCGGTGTCCGTCGTCTCTGTAGCAGGACTGAGCGCGGCAAGCATAAAGGCGGCCAGCGGACTGAGGGTGGGGGGAAGAGGATCGGGGCTGCTTCCGCTGCCGGTACGCGTGGCGAAGTGGCTACCCGCCGAGGACGACACCCGCCGCCGCCCGTGGCTGCTGGGCTGCGCACCGTCTTCGAGGTCGTACGTGTGCGCCGTAGGGCTAGAGGTACGGGGAGACAAAGGGGGTGGAGGAGGAGGGGGGCGCAGCGGAGGCTTCCTGCCAGCGGTGGTGGCACCCTGCCCAGCAAGGGAGCGCACCTCACGGGGGTTCGCGTGCAGCTGAGGAGAGGAGAGCGCCTGGGCCGGTGCGGGTGCGCCTGCTGAAGGAGATGACCTGCTCGCAAAGGAGGTAGCGGAACCCTGCGTCGTGGGCGGCAACGGCCAGGCAGGGCTCGCTGGTGGGACATACTGCTGGTGGTGGCGCAATGCCAGCTTGGTGGCCTCCACCTCGCGAGCCAGGGCGGCCAGAGCCAAGTGAATCGTAGTCAGCTCGGCTGAGTGAGTGTGTGCCACGAACTCCTTTTCGTTGGCAGGTAAGGACGGGACGGCAGGCGGCACGAGCACTGCGACCGGCTTTGACGCTTGCGGTGAATGACTCGCCCCAACAGCACGCGCTGAAGATGTGGGCTTTGGGTACGGCGAAATCCCAAGCACGCGCACTCTATTTCCTGGAGCCTGGTCCTCCTTCCGCAGGCGGGAAGCACGGTGGCTCTCCTTTTCCTTTGTCCATAAAGGCATCCTGTCGCCTCCGCCACCGTCATTGACCTTCTCCATCGCTGCCATTTCTCTCAGTAACCGCACCACCATCAGCTTGTAGTTGTTCTCGAGGCGAATCACCTGTTCCCGGCAGCAGGAGCAAAGATCGAGGGACGAGCACGCCTCGCTGCACGCGTTGCTGCTGCAACTGCTGTTGACGTCGTTACAGAAAGGGCTGTGCCTGTGGACGTCTTTAGTGGGTTCGCCTTCAGAAGAGATAAAGCCGATGGTAGACCCGGCTGTATCAGGGGAGGACGACGGAGACGAGGGCGGTGATGCTGCGGAGGGTTTCGTGCTTACGCCCTTTGTCTGAGACAGAGGAGTCGTGAACACGACACGGAGAGGAGAAGGTCCCGGTGCCTGACGCGCCGGCGAGGGTGTTCCACCCTCCTGCACAATGGCGCCCGCTGGGTGACGGTGTTTCTCCAATGTGGCTGACGTCGTGGTGGGTGCATGACGTCGGCGGGCCGATCGGACACCCCTGGCAGCGTTGGTGTCACGAGCACGCGGCAGTGGTGGACGTCCTTCCTCCTCCTCCCTCGGCTTGCGATGAATTCGCTCTCGTAAGGGGGTGTGTTTTGGCTGACTCGCGTTCCTTCGGCATGTTGCCGCTCCCCTGTCGGGACGGGTCGTGCTGAGGGCGTCTGTCTGCTGGGTTGGTGCAACGCGCGGTGATGGGCGGCGGCGCTGTGGGGAAGGGTACACATATGTCGGCAGCACCCCAGACGGTACGGCGGTCGGTGAAGAGGAAGCAGACGAAGACGATGCCGACGGTGACGGCGACGGCTGTGCGCAGGAGGTGCTTTCCTCTCGCATGATACTCGGCCGCAGCCATAAGCGCGAGGATCTGCTGGCACTCCGCACCTCCTCACTCCCTTGCCGCCCGCACACAGGTGACAATGGAGAAGGTGAGTTTGACGAGAAAAGTGAGCCGCGTCGATGAGCGCCACCTCCCTCCTCCGAAACCTCAGCCGTCCTTCTGTGTTGTGTACGGGACGTTGTGATAGTCACCCCAGCTGTGCTCGCGCCGCTTCCTCGCACTGGCATCTCCACCGTGGGGCACTGAGCATCTCTGCTCCGTGGATGCGAGACAGAAGGAGAGGCGCCCCGCGCGGTGCTGGACGAGCATCCTCGCGAGTCTGCTCGCCGCTCCACGTCCTGAGTCATCTCTGAGGGGTTGCGGATGGGACCTTTTCGCGTGGCCGATGCTGTTGGTGATGCGTCACCGTGGTCGAACATCGCGTGCTGGGGGGAAGGCGTCAGTGGGCTCACGGTTGGCATGGAACCACTGTGGCTCTTGTGCGGTGATGGAGAAAACTCTGTATTGTGCTGCTCCATTGCACGTGAAAGAGATGTAAACTTGGTGCTCTGACCTGACCTAATGTATCGTTGTCAGGGAGCCTTTGAGGCTTATACTTTAAAAAAAAAAAAAACACGAGATGGTGGCTGGAATCTAAAAGGATCTATGAGAAATATAGTGGTTCAAGTGTTCGAATCTGTGTCTATATGTATGTGTATGGTTGAACGTTTATGGTTCGGCAGTGACAAGCTTCACCTCAGCTCGGGAGACAGCTATCCCAGCAACAAGGTAGCTGAGACGCGGCTATAAAGGAACAAAGGAAAGGAGAAGGTGATTACTAAGGGAAGACGCCTCCATGTGAGATCATCGCCTCCCGGAACGCGCTTTTCCACGTACCAAGCTTCACAAGGCCACAACCGCCGTGAGACACAGAAACAGAAGAAATAACCAGTGAAAGATGTGTTCAAGGCTCCTTTACATTCACATGACTTCCTTCGCGTTTCACCAAAGAAAGGAGCCCAAGACAACGTCAGCTTGTCAGCACCTCTGTGGTGACATCTTTTTATCGCTGCACTAACGACTGTGCTCTTCTTTTTTTTTTATAAGAAAATGGAGTGTATCCAACGGCCAGGATGTTAGTACAAGCGTCTGCAACAGAAAGGGAAAGGAAGCAAGACGACATGAGGGCCATGAGAAGGACGACACAACGAAGCATATGGGCCATCCCCTGTTGCCGCCTCCTCCAACGCCCTTCTTCATTCGTGACAGCACCCTTTGTCTGACAAGGTACATTTGGCGTTTTCGCCCTCTCTCTTGCACAAGCCACGCTGCGTGTGCCCGTGTGCACGCGCACGTATAAGACTTAAAGATTGGTGTACCGTTCATCGGCGGGACGATCAAAGTCCACGTCCATCTCCGCGACACTCCAGTCTTCGTAGGTGTTGTCGGGTAAAATGCGGCGAATGACAAGGGGAATGACGCGCTGTCGCAGCTCCTTCTGCGCAATCGTCAAAGGATCCGTCTCGCCCTCAATGGTGACCAGCACGGGTGCGTTCATGCTGATCTGAAGTGCGCGCGTGCCTAAGATGCGGGCGCGCTCGTACTTTGTGAGGACGCCGACCGTGACACGGTCCTTGGGCTCACGCAGCCTCGCTCCCTTCGCCGCCTGCACACTACCAGAGAGAATGATATTCGCCGCGACCTCCGCTGGGATCGCGTACGGGTCATCGTCGTTATCGGCATCGGCGTCCTCCTCATTGCCAGCGCCCGCTGCGTGACCGCTGCCGCCAGGAAAACCATCATCCAGGCTCTCATCGCGGTCGCTGATGTCGTCCCCTGCGTCATCGCCAAAGTTAAGACTCAAACGATCATCCTCATCGTCGTGGTCAGACATTATAAGCACGCAGTGAACGGAGTATAAAGACGAAAGTTATTTAGGCCACAATGAACAGGCGCGCGATTGTGCGTTAGTGACGCTCTTTGGTTTCTTCAGAGAAGGCTGAAGCCTGCGTCCCTGGACAAAAAAAAAAGCAGCAGCGGGAGGGCGAAGTTGTGACGCAAGACTCCTTTTGGCACGGTTGCTGATCACGTCTGGAAAATGAAAAGAGGAGTTTCTTATTTCTCAAAAAAAAAAAATGGCTAGTTTTCTGAATACCTTTCTCACTTTTGAAGTTGTAAGGAAGGAGAGGCATTAAGAAACGAATTTCGATACACACTGTGCGGCAAATATTCCTTCCTTCTCTGAGCCTGTCTTAGGCTATCCAAACGAAGCTACGCGGCGGGGACGCAAAAGAAAAGTTCATGTGTTTCTTTGTGCATCCTTCTTCACATAATACTAGGATTTAGTCAACGTTTTTTCTAAGTAAGCTCTTCTCTTTTTTCTTTTTTTACTCGGTACGCTGTGGGACATGTGAGGAATGACTGCGACACACAATTCTGCTTCGTGTTGGAAGCGGTAGACGATATAGGAGACGGGGGACAGGCAAAGATGTGTGTGTGTCGTCCCTCGTTGACGTCCTCTTTGGCATCCTCTCCTCCCCTAGAACATGTGATTGCACGAACGCTGGAGGGCCTTGAGCATCCCTACGGAATACAATCGAACCGCCTCTTCCCGCCATTGGCCCTCCGTCTCTGCAGCAGTGCGCAGCTCTGTGCCAGGTGCGCTGTCTGCAGTCCCTTGTGGTGGGTCATTGAGAAACAAAGGCGCCACCCATGCTAGCTCCGCCTTCTCCGCGAGGTCAGACAGCTCCCCGGCATCCCCGCGGACTGCGCGGGCGGCAGGGGCCCGTCCGCAGCCGTCAGACGCATTGACGCCTTGCAGAATCCGCTGTGGGCGCTTGAGCAAGAAGTGCGCACGTGAATCCAAGACCGTCGGCTCGGTCGCTGGCGCCTCTCCGTGTGCAAAAAAGTAGTCAAGAGGCTGCACCGCGTGGTCGTGCTCCAGCAACGCGAGCTGGGTCCGCAGCCCGCCCATGGAGGACAGGTCCAGCCGCTCCTTGCGGTTCCGGTGCGGCGACGACCCGCCCTCTGTCACGTCGCGCCGTGCGTTGGCCACCTCGCCCAGAATAAACGCACGGTCTTCCTGGGACAAAAAATAGCGTCGTCGGTCGGCCCACACAATGAGCTCATCCAGCCAGGCGCGGCGCGCCAGGCCATGCTCCGCCACGGCAGCCTTGTACGTTGGCAGCAGAAGGGGCGACTCGCACCGTAAGTAGAGCTTGAGCAACCGTGAGTACACGGCGACGGATCGGTCGACTCCTTCGTCCTCCATCCGGGCCAGTAGGGCGGCGGCGCGCTCGGCAGGGTTTGGGGCGTTGTGCGCGTCCTGCAGCAGGCAGCAAAAGTAAAAGTCGCGGGAGCAGTGAACCATCTCGGCCTCCACCATGGGCGCCAAATAGCTCTCCTCGAAATGCGGCAGCTGGCAGCGAGACAGAGCGTTCAAGGAGGTTTGCAAGAGGTACTCGAAGCCGCGGCGCTCATTGGATGCCAGGGCGGCGCGGCGCACCCGTACCTGGGCGTAGTGGAAAGCCGCCATCGCCACATCCGCGGCGCGGGCCTCACCAGCCGATATGAGGAAAACGCTCCAGACGCTGATGCCAATGGGGTTCTGTTCTCCCATGACGCCCGCGCCCCCGCCGCCGACGTCGCCCTCTGCAGCGAGGCTGCCTTCCCTCACGTGATCGGCAATGACAAGTCTCGCAAGCATGACGATGCGCTTGTTGTCCTTGCGCTGCTGGAGCACGGCGAGCAGTCGATACAGAACGTACTCAGAGAGGGTGGTCGACTGCAGCCTCCCCGCGTCCCCATGCGCAGCTGTCCCGCCCACTGGAGCTGCTGAAGAGGCGCAGTTTGCTGACAGCGATCCTGCGTTTGACAGGAATGGGACGGTGGGTTGAACGCCGAGGCAGTGGTGCCGTGCGCTCTCAAAATAATCAAAGGCAGCACCAGTGTGACGCCCCGCCACACACGTGTCAATCAGCGTTGCGTAGAAGAGCTCAGCGTCATTCACGTAGGTCATAATGTTACCGCCCCCACCGCCCGTGGGCCCCACGCTTGCGGCGCGCGCGGTACCCTCTGCCTCAACCGTGTCTGGTCTGCCCGTTGCAGAAGTCACGTCACCCTCGTGTGTGGAAAGCAGCGACGAGGAGGCACGCGCGCCATTGGCATTAGACAGAGGCTTTGGTGCAACGAGACAGCCCGTGCGAAGACAGCGGCGGAAAAAGAACATCTCGCCATCATCGCCGCTGGTGTCGTACTTGACAGCGCGCTGAACAGCACGCAGAAAGGCGTCAAGGGTGCCTTCTGTGAGCCGCTGGCGAGCCGCCCGTGTGCCTTGCCCGGACACAACGGTGCTACCGTCCTGAGATGACGCATGGGCTTGAACAAAGGGTAAAATAGAGTCCGAAAGCATCACGCGGGCAGCATCTAGTGCCTCTGTGCTCGTGCCTCCCGCGGAGTGCGTGCCGGCCACCTCGTTCTGCAAAAAGTGCTCAGACAAGCAGACCATGCGCCATAGTGCGCGGAAGAGGGAAAAGCTCGTCATGACTTCTGGTGCCATTCCTGCTGCTCGGTCATCCTCGGCGCACTTCGCGCAATACGATGCGATACGTAGAAGTTCCACCACACTTTCCGTCGCGTACGCGCTGTCCACAATGTACTGCGAAACGAGAAAGTTGCTGACAAACTTCTTGGACGGTGCGATGGCTTCGCTCTCCCCTCCCGCGTGATCGGCCTCTGCGGTGGAGACATCCTTTTTTCCCGCCAACGACGCCGCTGCAACTGAAGGGCTTGCTCGCGTCTGTGCATTGTGGTGCCGCTTGGCGTGGTACAGGGACAAGCACAAGTCATGAAATCCAGACACGTAGGCAAGGTGCGTCATGTCATGCACCGTCTTGGCGGGCAAATCCGCCATGCGCTTGTCCACGACGGCCTCGGACAGGTAAGCGTGAATGACGGGCCGCTGATGCACATCGACATTCACGCGACTGAAGCGGTGCACCGTGTGAAGGAAATCGTCACGGGAGGTGAGGGCAAAGTGCCGCCGCGCCTGGGCGTACTCAGGGTCGTGGGGATTGATGGGTGGGGCGGCGGCTGGCAGGCGGCCCACTCGACGCACCGGGGTGGCACGAAACGGGCCCACGATCGGTGCTGAAGGGAAGGTGACAGGGGCTACGACAGAAGGGGACGGACCTGTAGGAGCGCTGCTGGATAGCGAAGGCGGCGGTTGTGGAGGAGCCTGTGCCTCAGACAGCAGCGTGAGGCTTGCAGTGAGGTGTCTCCGCTGCCAGCATGACGCGTGCTTGGACGCGAGGACTCGGGATGCCCTCATGGCGCAAACTAAACCAGCGTGTGCGCGAGTGCCGCGCGTTTCGAATGGGGCTGCTGCCAGGTGTGAAAGAGAAAGGCCGGCTCACACGATAAATGCCGCTTCTCCTTTCTCACTTTCTTTCTACTGTGTTTTGTCTTTAACGGATTCGTGCACTTTGAATCATTGAGCCAAGTTCAGAAATAAAGAAAGGAGAGTAGGTGGTCAAGGCAAGCATAATCGAAGGGAGAACATACTTGCGGTTGGCTCACAGATCTACTTTTTTTTTTCACCAGAGCATTACATATGAGCATGTATGGCATCGGCAGGTAGTACTGCATCCACCTGCTGGTCGTGCTCTAACGTGGCCGCTGTACTCTTGCAATAGTTAATATTTTTTATTCAAAATCATCGTGGGGGTGCTTTGTCGTTTACGCATGACTGACAACGTCATGGATCCTTGTTACGGTCGCATGAGCACGGCAGCACGTGAGGCAACGGAGACCAAACACACGCTCGGAAAAGGAGAGGGAACAACACCATGTAATTTTTTTTAAAAAGGAGTCTCAACGGAGATGCCATGAAAGAAACGGCAGCAACGCGTGCAGCATCAACTTGTTACCCAGTCTTTTGAAGCGAGTCCGTGCCGATCGTCCCTGAAAACGCACGCTGCCCTTGTCCGCCTCACTCCTCCTTCTTGATACTCTTGAGGCCAGACAGGATATCGCTCAAATTCAGCTTCACAGGGGCCGGTGCGCTGGGTGCCTCCGCCGGGGCCTCCTCGTCCTCCGTGTTTTCCAACTTCACCTCTGTCGTGTCTACCTGAGAGTCTGCTGCGACCTCGGGCTGGCTGGGCTTCTCCTTGGCAGGGCGGGGGATGGCTGGCACAAAGGCGTCAAAGATCGTCTTGAGCGCGCCGTTATTCCACAGCTGCCACTCCGCACTGTTAGGGCTGCGCCGGCGCCGTGCGATCCAGCGGTACCACGGGCTCTCCACCTCATCCGCGTCCTCTTCCTCCCCTTCGATTTCACCAATGTAGCGGACCTCCGGACAAGGGTCAGCGGTTTGGGGAAGGTCGTAAATCTTCTGGTGAAGCAGCGAGCAGCCGTGCGGCCCGCGACGGCCAGCACGCCGGTCCTCCTCATGCCGCCCGCTACCACCGGTTCCCTTGCACAGCCCCATGAGATAGGCCAAGCAAAGGTCCGCGGGTGCGTTGCGGAACAAGCACGTCTCCCCGTGCTGGCACACGCCCCAGACACGTAGGCACGGATGCTTGCCGTCCGGGGTGCCCTTCCCTGCAGCCCCCACCGCGTAGAGGTCGGCCCCTCCCGCAGCGCTGCCGCCTGCCCGCTTGCCACTCCCCTTTGTCGGTGCCGGTACCATGTTCATGCCGATGGCCGGCAGCTTCTCAACGCTCGTGGGACGGTCGCCGTTCGCGAGAGAGGGGAGGGCCATGCGGTTGCCGGATGGGGCAACGGCCTCTGCGGGCCGGGCCATGACGTCCTCAGAGACGTCCATCACCTTGCTGGGCTTGTAATTCAGCCACGACAGCAGAGACGGGAAGGGGACGATGCGGCTGGGTTTGTAGGTGCGTGGGCGGACGATGCGGGTGAAGCATGACGTGCAGAGAATGATTTTGTTCTTGGGGTCGATGGCGACGCTGTCGCTTTGAATGCGGTCGCGGCGGCACTTGGCGCAGGCGAAGAGGACTTGCTCAGGGAACTGCCACAGCCGGGTGTTCACTGCTGCCTTGGTGTTGGCATCTGGTGGCAGCTTTTTGATGCGTGGGCCGAACATGGAGAAGTTGTTGATCGTCAGCCGCGGCGGGCCTTGCCGCCCTCCACTCTCGCGAGCCCCCGCCACCAAGGCAGACGAAGACGAAGGGACGGCAGCGGCAGAGGAGCTACCGGCGGCGGCAGCAGCTGCATGGCCCTGCCCGCTGCTGCTGCTGCTGCTGCCGTTGGGCAGCTTGCGGTAGGGCACACCGGGCTGCGGGGTGACGGTGCCCGTGGCGAACCGCCGGTTGCTGAGCTCTTTACTCATAGAGAAGTCGGTGAGAAACACACAGTCGTTGGCGACCCTCTCTCTCTATCTCTCCCGGAAATGTGTTGCCTCTGCGGTTGTGGTGATGCGCAGTGACGCGTGCTTATCCAGATGTGGGTGCACTCCGCGCGGAAGGGAGTGCAACTATCTCAAGTGAATGCCTTGGGATGAAAACAGCTCACCGATTCGTCACGACAGCCTTGATGGTGACTGTTGAGGATTTTAAAAAAGAAAAACGTATGGAGACACCTACTTCCTGTTCACAGGAGCTACGAGTGCGAGCGGGAAGAGCGTAAGCAGATGTGAAAAAAAAAAAAAAAAAGAGGTACGTGAGCACAGTAGAGAGTTGGTTTTCACAAAACTCGTCATCATGAGAGGCGCTGTTGCTGAGCGGCCTCTATTCCGCTTGTGAGCGAGCACATGCGGAAGAGAGAAAAAAAAGTCACCCTCATCCATAGCGGGGCACCCAGGGAACTGGACGTGCGGCTATCGGACTGGTGCGTGTCAGAAGGAAACGGGAGCTTCATGCAGAGCACAGTCACTTGCACCTTTGTCCGAGAGTACGTCTGGCTTAACCTTCCTCAGCACCACGGAAGAAGGGGTGTCTCCAAGAAGAAGGCAAAGCACCGTCCCCTCGTGTCCTGCATATCAAACACTCCCTGTATCATGAGTGCATCATAGGAAAGCGATGATGCTTTTTTTCTGTTTGCTGGTTTGGGTGTAAAGGATGAAATAATAAAGAACAGAGTTCGTACAGTTTTCTCAGTAAACGTTGACTACGCAAGAGATGCGGAGGCCACGAAGGAT
Organism: Herpetomonas samuelpessoai; assembly: GCA_030849835.1. NCBI lineage: Eukaryota > Euglenozoa > Kinetoplastea > Trypanosomatida > Trypanosomatidae > Herpetomonas > Herpetomonas samuelpessoai. The sequence goes on from JASAOC010001979.1 coordinate 50,634, forward strand.
ACCCAGAAGAACCAATAGCACAAAGATGAAATTCGGAGAGGAAGAGAGAGAACAGAAAACAGAGAGCGCAGAGGAAGGAAGAGCGAATGCAACTTGACCTGGAATTGTAAAGACGATCGTTTACGCTTCAAGCCAGTCTGACAATCGAGCTTTTCCCTCTTGTTCACCCGTCGCTGCACCTCTGGACTTCCCTTCTATCACCTATCACACCTTACGCGTAGCCGAACTTCTTGAGCACCTCAACGTTGTGCTTGGGCATCTTGGTGAGGGCGGCCTTGCGGGCGTCTTTCCACGCGTCGCGGACCTTGGCCTGCTTCTTGTGGTGGCGGGAAGCCTTCTCAATACGGGCCTTCTCCAGCTTCTCCACAACGTCGCCGTACTTCCAGCCCACGGTGCGGCAGAGGTTGCCGAGGATGGTGTAGGGGCGCTCGCTGCGGTAGCAGTTGTGGCGCTGGGCGCGGGGGATCACCACGCGGGCACCAGNACGTCGGCGGGGCTGCGGTGGTGGAAGGGACCGAGGGTGGGGTTGGTCAGCTTGCGCTTGCGGAGGTACATCATGTACTTGACCTTGTTGCGCATCTGGGAGCCGGCCATGTTCAGCTGCTCGCAGCGCACGACAGTGATCTTCTTGCCGAGCAGCAGCTGCTTGGCGACGACGGCGGCGGCACGACCGAGCACGTGGTCCTTGAGGTCAATGACGATGATCTCGGGACGGTGCTTCTTGGCGTGCATGTGCTTCCGCTGGTAGCGGCTCACATTCTTGCGGCTGGGAACGGCCATGTTTGCTGTGAGGGTCTTACTGAAAGAAAACCTGTCGAGTGCGCGTTACAAAGAAATGTTGTGTGTGCGAGTGAAGCGGTGGGAGGGGAAAATGAAATGGAGCAGGAGTGAGGAGGGTGTTGTTCGTGTTCAGGGGAGTAGGATGAAGTATGAGGAGCGAAACAGGAGATGTCAGACGTGACATCCTTCCCCAAGGAAAAGCAAGCAACGGAGAAGGAAGCGTGCCCCTTCTGCCGCTACTTGCCGTTTTATTATTATTATCATTTATGTCCTACAACGGCAGTGCGAAAGCCTCACCTTTGAAAGGGTTGGCAAGGCTAACATTACAGACTCCCAGTCGTACGCGAACGTGTGGGTGGGTGGAAGGACACGAGTACGCGCGTATGCACACATGGTTGTATAGTCAACCAAAGGAATATTGGTAATACCTTGTTGCTCGTATTGTTTAGTTTCTTTTGTGTTGTGTTATTACGTTTGGTTAGTTGTGTAAGGGAGGGAGGGAGAGGAGGCTCGTGTATTTCGTCTCGTTGGGTTTTTTTTTAAACGAAATGGTGTGTTACAGTCGTCACCAAACATGGCAACAGAGAAGAGGGGAGCTTTAAAAAGAGAGCCGTGGGAGAGGGGGGTCTTGAGAGGAAAGTGGCGTTTAGTGCTGTTGGTTCTATCGATGCTCATAGCGCTGCTCGTACAGGCGAGTCGGTGTGCTCTACGCACGCGCGTGTCGGCTTTCGTTTCGGTTACATGAGTTGGAAAAAGGAGCGTACCGCCGGTAGGGGCAACATCCAGAAGATGAAGCGGAAATGTGTTCGGCAACACAGCACCAAAGGTGCCCGGACAAAAGTGATACGGGAACAGACTGTCTACGCACTTGAAAGGGCCCATACAAATCTGTTTGAGGAGCACCGAGAGAAGGGCTTCCTAGGTATCTAGCGACCACAGCCGATGGAAGCTCTGGAGGAGACAGAACGTTCTCGATGGGCAACGGTGCGACCTTGCAAAGAGCTCTCCGCCACACGCCTTCCATGCAGGTGTCTGTATGCGTGCACTCGAATGCCCCTTCCCCTGCCTGCCTGCGAAGACGCTCACGATGGAAGCGAGCAGACCCTGGTGGCCAGGAATATGATACACTTCTATGTACCGCAGAGACAGCGCGAGGATGAATTGCACAACTCCCGTTTAGCCTTGACATGACGTCACGCTGCGCGCCGTGCGAGACCTTGTTCCTCTGGAAATAACAACACCAACACGAAGAAAGACATTACAAGAAACGAAACAAAAATACCAAAGCGGCGTTGTCAATCGCAGCGGCAACAGCAAAGGAAGGAACGAAGGCAAAGGGGCGAGCGAGTCCACGAAACAAGAATGACGGTGAGGTCTTCAACGCAGGAGAGCAGCAGCAGCACCACCCGCAGCAACGACAAAGAAAGCAGGGCACCACACTCACTTTAGCTTTTGTCCGTACTGTGGCTTGAAAATCTGAAAGCTGCACTTGCACGTTTCGTCCATGACCATCATCGCGCCAGAGTTGGAGAACTCCCCGCAGTAGTTCGACGCGCTGAAGATGGTGACGACGCGGCGATCGGCAAAGAAGCTGTAGCCGTTGTCCACCACCTGATGCGCGCGCAGTACAATATCAATGCCCAAGACATCACACATGCGCTTTGCTACATCGGCGCCAAAGGTGAAGCTCACCCCACGCTCGCTCGGTTGCCAGCCGGAGCTCCCTTCCTCTGGATCGGACCACAGAATATCGCACGCCAAACCCTCGTCCGGCACCACCAGCGGTCGCGGTACCTGCTCAATCTGCCGCACGTCGCGCAGCTCTGGGCTGAGGCCGCCGTGCATGCACAGCGCGATGTCCTCAATGAGAGCGGAAATCGGAAGGCAATTGAAAACATCGGTGAACTCCTTGAATAGCTTAACACTAAAGCGGCGCTTGACCTCGTCAAAGAAGCCGTAGATGCGGCACACATTATCGGCCTCGTGGTTTCCCCGCAGGAGGTAGATGCTCTCCGGGTAAAGCACCTTGAAGCCAAGCAGGACCGTGATCACCTCGGATCCGTACTTGCCACGGTCGACGTAGTCCCCCAGGAAGAGATAGCGTGAGTCCGGTGGCAACCCACCGGCCTTCAGAATCTCGACCAAGTCGGTGATCTGTCCGTGCAAGTCACCACACACATTGACGGGCGCCTCCACACGCACCAACATGGGCTGCGACATGAGGACGGGCCGCACCCGTCGCAAGATCACGCGAATCATTTGCTCCGACAGCATTCGCGAGCCATGCTGCCAGTCATCGACAATGGACGTAATGAGCATCAGGATCGCCTCATCCTCCTCCGACATGGCACTCTTTGCCTTGCCTTTGTGAGCCTTCCCACTCCCATTGACGCTACTCTGCGAAGACGACAGCGACGGGGACGGCGGAGGCGAGGTCGAATGCTGGTGCTCAGAGGGGGTGCTCTTGCCAGAACGCTCCTGCGACCGGCTCTTCTTGTTTTTGCCGCCGGCGTGTGCCTTTAAGGGCTGGGGTGGAGGAGGGGACTGGGACGCTTCCGAGTGCTGGCCCTTGCGCAGCGGCCGCTCGTCTGACGACGGGGAGTTCGGCGGTGTGCTCTTCTCGCTGGAGCGACTACGACTGCGCTTCCCAGGTCGTGGTGGAGTACTAGGCATAATTCCCTGCTTTATTTTGCCGCGTTGCTTCTCTTTTTTTATTCCTTAAATGAGCGTGCGTCTGCGAAAGTAAAGCGTGGCAACGTATGCGTGCAAAGATAGTTATACACGTCGGCAGTAGGAGATCACTGGATCCGGTCTACGTATCTTTTTGTTTCTCCCTCCTTTCGTTTTCCCTTTCCTGTTTCTTTGCCTCGCTGTTCGCTACACACTTGTCTCGTGCGAGAGAGGCCTACGGGTAAAGGTAGTAAAGAGATAAGGAAATGGGAGTCCTGGTTCCGATTCTTTCCAACACGCCAAAATCTAACGAGCCGCACTAACAAGTCGTAGCGGGATACCTGCCTAATGGCTCACAAGCACCACGAGAAGAAGAAAAAAAAAAGTGGAGAAGGAATGAGTTTCTGTCGCCAAAGGTGCAAGTCGGAGAGCGAATACCAAAGTCCCCGGAACTGCCTACCTCGGAAGCCTTTTCCTTTTTGTGTGATTTTGATATTTCTTTCGCTGCTTCGCTTCGCACGCAATGACAGGTGGGGAGTGGAAAGGCGTGGAAAGCAAGTATTGTGTCCTCCTGGCGCAGAAGAGAGCACACTACAAGCATTGCGCGCCAGCAAAGAGGGTCACGGCACCGCAGGTGAATTCTCTCTGAAAGAAAGCAAACACTCTTTGGCACTGGTACCGTCCGTGATGTTGCTCACCTGCTCCTATATTCGCTGAGCATGGCGTTCGGGGACGGATTCACCTTTGGAAAGAGAGCGAGGAAACGAGAGGGAACACCTCAGGAGCAGCTTGGCGTCCCGCGAGATGTCAGACAGTCAGCAGCAACACCCAACACGCCAACTGGCAGAGAACGCCCGGCCACTGAACTCTGACACCGGAGGCTTAGATCGTTACCCCCGAATGCCCTCACCGCCGGCCGGCGTGATGTCAGGTGCCCACGTGCGTAAGCCGTTCTTCGCCCTCTTCGCTTCTCGTGTTTCCTGCGCGCGCTAGCCTCCCACAATAGGTTTGTTTGAGTCTGGCCTCTTGTATGTTCTCTTTCGGTGAGTTTTTTTGTTGTTGTTGTTGCTCTCCCTCTACTATCCCTCCGGGGGAGAGTCGCTGATATAGGTGGATATGAACGTTGGACAGCATGCAACTCTGACATGGGTAAAACTACACGTGAAACAGAGAATACGCTGCCTTTCTCTCTTTCCTGCATTGGTGATTAAGATGGTGAACTCAGTGTTGCTTCAATTACAGAAAACTAAAACTGTGTGGTCATCATCTTGTACAACGGCGAGTCTCTCATCGCAGGTTCGGGGTTCAACGTAGAGGGAGAAGAAACTGGAAAAAAAAAAAACAGAGCAGGAATACGACCAAAAAGACTGAAGGAGTAAGAGGAGAAATGCCACCTGACAACGAGTCCACCGTCACTTGCCCTTCTGCCTCGTTCGTACGTTTCTGTCGGCAACGGTCACCACCGTTCCCCCACGCAGAAAGGCATTGAAGAAGTGGAGGGGATAGGACTCGCGGTCTGAGAAGTCCGCGTCAACGAAAACCCAAGGTGCGTGAGAAGCGTAATACCGTTCGAGTGCACATCCGTAAAGAGGCGTGTCACGGTGCACTGTGTTTCTACACGGAACAACGGCATTCTCTCTCCTTGTGATTATCGTCGTTGCGACTCCTCTCGTCATGGATGACAGAGCATCGTCTCCGTTACTTCCCTCCCTCTCGTCCGTTCGCCCGTCCGGCTATTTAAAATAGAAATGGCACACCATCGCCCGTGGATTTGCCGCCAACAAGGGACACCGCTTGGTCGTGTTGTTGCCCGCCTGTATGCTTGTGTCTGTCCGTGTCTCCGTGCGGCCTGCTCGCTGGCTCGATGTTTGTGCTTTTTTTGTGCCGTTAGATGGTTAGATAATTAGTTGTGGAACGCGAAGGGTTCAACGGAAGGATAAACTTCAGGGGGGAATCCCCTTGGACGGACTGGGCAGGTTGCATTGCATTAAACCTTGTTCCAGGCGACAATGTCCATGGACTGGACGTCGT
>JASAOC010001980.1:0-32517 GCA_030849835.1 Herpetomonas samuelpessoai
ATGTGTTGTGTTCCTACACGTCCGGTGGGACCACCACACAAGCTTCAGTACCGCCCCCAGCGGATGAGATGGTTGACGGCGAAGCGCGGCGTCTTGGGGCGACGTGCACCGCCGTAGCCATCCCCCGGAGCCGCATGCCCCACAGAAATGAGCACTGGCACCGTGAACCGCTCCGGCAGCCCCACGACAGCCTTCACCGCTTCCTCGTCAATGCCCTCCATCACACAGGAGTCCAAGCCCGCGGCCGTCGCCAGGTACAAGAACGTTGTCGCGGGAATCATGGTTTGCTTCCACGCGTAGCCGTACTTGCTCACGGGAACGGATAACAAGGGTGTGTTGGTCTGCTGGCTGTACCACGACGAGAGTACATTCTTGGCGAGTGCCATGGATTGCATGGGTCCGCCGTGGAGGTGGTAATAGACGCTGCGGAGAAAGTACGGGCCATACTGAGGGCCATAGGCCCCGTTTTCTAATCCTTGCTCGAGCACCTGCGGTGCGTACCGCTCCGCCTCTGTGTCTCCCGCAAATACAATGGTGTAGGGGGCTGTTATGACTTGCCGCTGCCCGAGGGCGGCACGACACAGGGCTTCCTTTTGTGACTCGTCATGCACGACAATGGCGTGCCAGGGCTGCAGGTTGTTGCCCGTTGGCGCCCGCACCGCATCCGCGAGCAGGCGTTGCACGAGGGCCTTGTCGACGGGTCGGGAGGGGTCAAACGCTTTGGTGGAACGTCGGGCCATGACTACCTGTTCCATGTGCGGGAGAAGCACCTCAGGGTTGTACTCGGGGCTCTCTACAGAAAGATTCCTGTAGTCCAGTGAGCTGCTACCACGACTGCTGTTGCCGCTGCTGCTCCTTGTGCTAGAGAGTGTCGCATTGCCCGATGCAACGGCGCGCTTGATGCGTGCAAGTTCCGCCTCGGAAAGCTTGGCGGGTGGGGTATCGGAGGAAGGGACTTCAGCCAGCCTTGCGGCAGCGTTGTTCTTGTTCCAAGAGACAAGGTTCCTCAGAACTTGGAGAAAGCCTGCACGGCGGGCAATTGTGTTTTGAAACATGTGCTCCAGGTCGCTAGTGACGTCGGTGCCTATATACTGATGTGTATCTCAGAGGAAGTGTTCGGATGCTGAGAGAAGCCCATGTATGGCAACACCTTTTCCTCCTTTGCGATTCCCTTTATGGTGAGTGTGTGGGGTTGATAGGTGCACCACCCACACGCGTCGTCGAACACTGATGAGGGGAGCTGGTAAGAGGCACGGTAACGCAACCTTGATGCGAGCTTGTATTCTTTTGGTTCTGAATTTTTTGAAGGCGGTGGAAAGGAAGCGTTAGGTGATGCAAAGACTTTCACTTAGTAGATTCCATTTGTTCTTTACTTCTTGTGAGACAGTGGTGACGTGCGTGGCGATGGTTGCAGACAGGTCTTTCGCTGTTTCTTGGATGGTGAACACGACGGTTACTACCTCCGCCTCCACTCTCTTGTCCCCCAATATCAAGGGACGCATCGGGGTTTGCTGTCTGTTCATCTATGGTACGATTGTTAGCCAGATTTCACCGCTCTAGAAGGACAAGAGGCGACGGAGAAGAAACCTTCGTTGTGACGGCAGTCGACGGTAAACTCCATTTTCATGCGTCGTGTCTTCTTGTGCGTGACAATGTTGGGCTTGTTTTTTGTGCGTGTGTGTGTGAAGGGGTAGTTTAGCCAGTAGAGGGTGACACGTTGTAACAGAGGGATTGTGAAGTAGGGGGGGAGGAGAGACGGGGAGAGAGGGAGGTAGAAAAAAAATATACGAAGTGCAGAAATATTTACGTGTAGTTAGGGGTTCGGTTAGCCCAAAAAAATCAAAAGTTAGACATAGAAGATTGAGGAAAAATCCAAGAGGTAGATACAAAAAAAAAAATGACGTGGAAGTCATGGTTCCAGTTCAAACGAAAAAAAAAAAAGTGATGACAAGAAGAATACATGGCACCGCTGTGGTGCTGTGTTGTGCGAAGGAAAAGTAAGAGTGTGAACGAAACACTCTAGCTTCAATCAGTAAGGCAGCTGAATGCAAGTGACGAAAATCTGTGGTTTACATATTCCCGAGCAGACACACGGGCCTCTTTGGAACGGTAACACCAGCTACAAGACGTGGCAGGTGCAAAAGCAAAGCGTGCGATTTCTTCAAAAAGAGAAGAAATGCGAGGAAGAAAAAAAATAGCCAACACGTCGCCACAAAAACAGGAATTTGCATTCCAGAGAAGAGAGGACAGTTGAACGAAGCCCAAGCCCATGTGGCTCACCACGCCATGTCGCATTCGTCCGCTATGACAGCACAGTGCTGATACGGCGCGGAGAAGTAGGTGATTGGGTTGTATGACAGCCCAGCAGCAGCAGCAGCGGAACCAGCAGCACCAGAGACGGCCGTTCCCGCCGACGTTGACCCCGCTGCACTCCCTCTCGCGGCGTACGACCGTTGCTTGGCAGCGTTGGCGGAGCGTACAGCGGCCGCGCGCGACGCCGCACCACTCCGATTTGCCGACGCGCACCGATGCCCTGTGGCACGGCAGCCTCGGTACGACGCGCTCCTCTGCTCACTCGACGAAGCCGTCGCCTCACCACCCCCCACAAGGGATGGGAGCCGCGTGGCCGTCGCGTGATGGGCCCGGGTGTCCTCACAGGTTGCACTCCCACAGCCCTCATGCCGGCAATGGTAGTGCAAGACGCCACCATAGACAGCTGTCGCATCATGTGGCTGGCACCAGCACGGCCTCAAGTTGGTGCGCACGATGTCATGGGCCGCAGCACGAAGCTTTCGCTCAGGCGAACCCGTGAAGCCTGTCGTCGTCTGGGGTGAGGGTCGTGCTGGGGACAGAGAGAATCGCGGGTGGCCCACGCTAGAGGCACGACCGATCGGGGTGACGGGAAGCGAGGTGGACGTCGGGCTCGGGGACAAGCCAGGCAACCAGGGCGTGGAGGGCGACCGCCCCAGACATGATGTGGTACGGGTCGCCGAGGAAGACAGGTGCCGATTCTGTGCGCTGGACGTGTGCTTGCCGTTGCCATCGCGAACCTCCCCACCCTCCCGCAGAAGCGATGGCGGCGGAGACGGCTCTTCGCGGATGGTGCTGGGGTCAAAGACCCGCAACTTGCGTGCGGTGCTCCGAGGCATCTCCACAATGACGTCGAAGCCGTTCTTGTAACGGAACGGCGTAATGTCGCCACGCGCAATGAGGCGCTGCATTCCCCGGCTGGTCACCTCTGTGGCGGTCCGCTGCGTCGAGACGGTGGACGTATTCGGGTTGTGGCGGTCACGGAAGGCGTGGGCGTCCGCCATGACAGCCGCCAGTCGCTCAGGGGACTCCATGGAAGCGTACTTGCGGGACATGCGCTCCTTGACAGTCTCCGCCGGTGACGTTTTCACTGCCGAGGCGACGCGGCGGCGGTCGTTGGAGCGTTCCGACAGATCTGTAGCGCCACCACTGAGGCTGCACTGCTGCTGCACGGCTGGCAAGGACCTGTCATGGTGAGACTTGGAAGGTTGGTGAGAAGGTGACAACGCCTCGCCTTCCTCCTCTCTGTCGGCGACGGAACCACCAACACCGCGCCCCGTATCGATTCCATCCGCTGGATCACTTGGGAGTGGAATGCCAAACGAAAGAGCGTCTTCGCTATCGGTCGCTCCAGAAGCTGAGGTCGACACACGAAGAGGCATCCCGTAGTTCTGCCGAATGGCTTGGGACTGGATGGCCTCAGCTGCAACGCTCTCAAGTGCAGATGCCTTTACCTTCTCCAGCTGCTGCACGTACGCAAGCCGCCTGGGCTCGAGCACGCGAAGGATGTCGTCCAAGAGGGTGTGAGGTACTGGGCAGATGCCAGCGAGGTTGCTGTGCAGGAAACGACGTCGGAGCTTCGCGCGTTCGTCATTCCAGTCTGACGCGTCACAATCCTCTGCCGGGTGGACATCCCGCGCTGCCGTTTCTTCGTCCGCGGATGCGTTCTGTTGGTGCTTCGATACCGTCGAGGGTTTCAAGGAACGGAACGGATTCGCCGTCATGGGCCGGAACCCGCCCTTCACTGGTGTGCAGGCCTGCGCGATGCGCTTCTCGCCATCAATGGGGCATGCCGTGAGCGTTTCGGGGTCATAGCGCACATTCTCCATACACACCACCGCGAGGTGGTGGTTGGCAGGCAGCACCACATCACGCAGAAACATCAGGCTGCGCTCGGGGGTGTGGTAGTTGAAATTCACGTCAAGAACCTTGAGGGGCACGCGGGGGTTGGCCAGGCCGCCCAGGAGCGCCTCCGTGGCGTCGTCATCCAGCTCACAGTGAAACACGGAAAGCACCTCGAGGGGGCAGCAGGTGCCGTCCACCTCCCCCGCAGACAGCCAAGCCCCCAGCGCCTGGCAGCCTTCGAGACCGATGGGATTGCCAGCTAAGGACAGCCGTCGCAGAGACATGGAGGACGGCTGGCAGCGGCAGGGATTCCCTCCGGTGCTGCGCTGCCCGCCGCAGAGCACCGCCACGATGGCTGCCACCGACGCACCCGTCAGAGCGTTGAAGGAGAGGTCTAGTGATACAAGGTACGGGTGGTGGGCAAGCAGCCGCAGGGCTGGGATGGCATTCCCGGCAGCGTCACCACTGCCGTTGTGGAGAGGGCTGTCAACGTTGTCGCCTAGCCCCAATGGCATCATGCGCGCCTTCTCCTCAACCCCTTCTCCGTCCTTCACAACAAGGCTGCTCACAGTGTCGCCTGCGCTCTTCTCCTGCGAGGCCCTTCCTGGAATAGGAATGCGCGTCGTGAGAACGGCCGCGTCGTCAATGCCGCTGTTGGCGAAACACAAGTCACAGTACGGGGCGTAGAGGTCGTACACCTCGGCCTCGCTCAGTGCGTTCAGCACGCCAGCAGAGACGGTACTCCCCTGCGACATTCGGTGACGCTTGTTATGCACGGATGGCCCACTTGTCGAGAGCCGATGGGGCTCCTCTGTTCCGCTGAACTCGGGGTCGCCGAGGCTCTCGCCCTGCCTGTCACGGCCAATCTTGTTTTGACGCGCCACACCCGTTCCTGAGGAAGAGAGAACCGACACGTCACCATCGTTCGCCACCACAATGGCGTCCAGCAAGCCGCGTAGAGTGCGCAGCGCATCTCGTCGGTTCCCGTCGGCCAACGGGAGGCGCACCAGCTGCGAAGGGTCGTACGTCACCGTGCGAGGCATGGAGGTGCGTCGGCCGCCCGCGTACTTGGTCTTGAGGGTTTGGTTGTATTCGTCTAGGGAAGTCGTAAAGGGGCCCTTGCCCCGGAGCACGGTGCTCTGTCCGGCACCCATCCTTTTTTTTTTTTGATTCGATACCTGGCGAGGGACGCCCTTTCTTTCACGGAGACTTCTTTGCTTGTTGAATGCTGTTGTGCACGACAGAAGACTACTGCACGGCTTTCTTGGAAGGAGGAAAGGTAGCACGTCTCTTAGGCCAAAGGTAATGCAACGTCTTTGCGTTGCGCACTCCGGAGGGGGAAAAAATTAAAGGAGGTCCCGTAACCCCTCTGGAAAGAACAGTAAAATTGGGCTAGGGTTCAACAGGAACGTGAGACAAGATCAACGCGAACGCAAATCGGTTCAAGGGGTAACGATTGAGGGGAGAAGGGTGAAAACATGTTGACGTTTACCATGGCCACACAGCACTAGTGGCATTTCATATCCTTTGGGGCGTTGGAGAATGCGGTCCGGGGAGGGAAGTTCAGGCCTCTCCTTCTTCGCGCAGTCTGGTCATCTTGTCTTCCCACAGCAGAAACGTTGCGCAGGACGAATGCCGCACGACGTTCACTTCCACGCAGTCCGACTTCAACGCACAGGATGGATGGATTTGATTCTTGACTGGGAAACAGAAATAAATAAATAAAGAACAGGGAGCTAGAGTCCTGTGTAACATGGCTTACATCGTGCAGGTGAGGAGACAAATCTATATACATCTGAGGAGCGAAGTAAACATGCAATGCTTCACAGAAAAAGAAAGGGGGAACCAAAAGAAATGGAAAGTCCAAAATGGGTTTCTTGACTTTTTTTTTGTGAAACCTTCTCCGGAGCGTTTGACGAACAGGACCACGTGTTTCAGCGTCATGGGAGAACAGATCCTTTCCATCTGGTGCTGAGGCACGTGGCTACCATTTCTGCTACTGCCCCTTCATCAGAACACGGGCGGCGGCGATGTCGCCGTGCTCCCCTGCCGTCAACAAAGCCGTGCGGCCCTGAGCATCCACAGCCCTTGTATAATCATTCCAGGATGTTACAACAGGGCCACAAGCGCTGGGGTCCCGCGGTGGCACCGCCGCCGCTCGCGCAGCGGCTGCCAACAAACGATTCTCCTCGGTGTTCGACAGCATGGGAGCTCGGCGTGACAACGACGGCGCGGCCGACAGGGACGGCGCAGCGCACCGACTTCTGAGCTGATCTGTGATGCTTCCCCGTGGCACGGCGTTGTTGTGTCTAGCGTGCATCACGTGGCCTGTCTGACCAAACGGCGTGGGTGTACCGGCAGCGAACCCTGAAAGACGAGCCGGTGCCATAGACCCTACGGCGGCCGCCAAGGCCGCCACAACACACTCCAGACGCGTCAGCACACTGCTCTTCTCATCTTCCTCCACTTCACCGCGGTCTGCGGTCCCATTGGACACTGCAGCAGCACGTGTGATGGCATCGTGGTGCGCTGAGAAAGATTCTATACGTGACACCGCATCCATGGTGCCCGCGGCATCCGCGACGCTTGCGCGACAGCTGTAGTGACCCGCCGACACCGCTTCATGCAACGGGGTCGTCGCACCGTGCCCTGTCAGCGCAAACGCCGTGGACGGTACAGTCGCCAGCAGCAGCGCCACGGCCTCGGGAAAGACGGCGCGACAAGCGTCGTGCAGCGGCAGCCGGCCCTCGGCGTCGCCTGTAAGACACAGTTTCTGTGCATAGGACGCCGCGCCGGCAGGTTTGTGGAAAGACGCGTGAGAGTCGTGCGGGGTGAGGGTACGATCATGCTGCCGTGGTGGAAGAGCCGCGGCTGCCCTGCCGCCGCGTTTCGCACCTGCCCCGTACGTTACGCCGCTGCCGCTCCCGCGGGGTGTCGCTGAACCGTGTACCGGGGCTGCCAAGGCGGCAGTCTCCTTGACCGGTGAGAGGTGATAGAAAAGGGTTTGCGACGATGTGGAGGAAGCCCCAGCGAAAGGTACATTGGGGCTATGGCACCCGAGGCCGTACGGGGCCAGGATGGCGCGTAACACTGTCAGCGCCGCCTGCTGCCGTGCCGGTTCCCGTTGCCCACAGAGAATCTGAAATGCCGTGCGCCCATTGCGGTCCGCTAAGAAAAGGTGTGGCTCAGGAATGAGACGAGGCCCTGCAGGGTGGCGGAGCTGCGCCGTTGTTGTCGCCGTCTGCGGGGAGCTCGCCACGGCCGACGCAGGTTGCAAGTCTGAGGGCTTCAGGGGATCGGGCACCGCAATGCCGTCGACGCCGTCCGTCAGCCCCGTGCTGAGTGGCGAGGATGGGTCTTTCTGAGTTGCTGCGAGCCTGTCCCGCATGCGACGCACCGCTGCACTTGCCCCACTCCCTCCGCCGCTACCACTGCTACCGTACGCCGTGGTTGCTTCCGCTGCGTGGGTGAAAGAGTGTGCCGTTGTAGTGGCGGAGGCAGCAGAGGCCCCACTGCCCATGGTCAAGCCACGGCCACTGCCGCGCGACGCGCGCATGCTCGCAGGCGACTCCGCCGCCGCGGATTCAAAGAACAACAGCGACAACACCTCCTCGCTGTGCCCGCGCTCCGCCGCGATGTGCAACGGCGTCTTGAGGGACACGGCGCTCTGTGCGCTCGGGACGGCCCCAAAGCGCAGTAGCGTTTCCACGACGTCGATGCGCACCGCCTCAGACGGCCGGTCCAGCGCAAGCATCAAGGGTGTTTCATCCCAGTCATTGACCTCGTTCGGGTCCGCGTAGTGCTCCAGAAGAAGCGCCACATAGTCAAGCTCGCCGTCCGTCACCGCGCGGTGTAGCAACGAGCCGCCGCTGCGGTTGGCGAGGCCGCTGGGTCGCTGGTAAGACGCGCTGCCCTCGCTCATGAGCACGCGCACAATGGCAGGGTCCGCCTTCTTCTTGATGGCCATCTCCAGCGGTGTGGCGTGCTCGAGGTAGTCCTCGCACTCGGTGTCCACCACAATCAGCTCGTTCATGCCACCCGGGCCGTATCCGCCGAAACCGCCGCCGAAGCTGTCATTGATTGCATTGCCACGACTGTTATTGTTGCCATGACGGGTGGAAGAGTTCGCCACGCTGCCCCGACGAGTGCGGCCCTGGCTCGCACCGCCGCCGTGGCTGCCGTTGAACTGAGAGGGCGAGGTTGCTCCGCCGCCGCCTCCTCCCGTGCGACGGCCACTGCTGCCACCGCCACCGCCGGCGAAAGATCCATTGCCGGTGGTGCTGCCGTTCATGAAGCCGTTGGTGCTATTCACACCGCATAGGGCGGTCATGACCGCTTCAGAGTGGCGCACGAGTGCCTCCACGCACGGCGCGCTGTTGGCGAGGACGGCCATGTGAAGCGGGGTGTAGCCGTTCCGATCTGGCCGCCCCGCGTGGATGGTGGTGCCCATGCCTAGCAGCAGCTTCACCATGTCCGTGTGCCCCACTGCCGCAGCGTAATGCAGCGGCGTGCGACCGGCCATGTCGCAGACGTTGATATCGACCGATCCTGCCGCCCCAGCAGGCGTGCCAGATGCTGCCGCGTTGGTCGAGATGATGCCAAGCACCAGAGGGGAAAGAAAGAACTCCATGATGGACAAGTGCGGGCTCTGTGCAGCGTAGTGCAGCGCACAGGCACCACAAGAGTCACGGCCCATGATGTCCGCGCGGTACTCTACAACGAGCTTACGAATGAGCTCTGGGTGGAAGCCCACAATGGCGTGCATCAGGGGGGTCGCGCGCAAGGGTAGACGTGCGGGTTGCACTACGGCAGTCGTCTTGATGGCGCGCAGAGGTAAATTCAAGTCGATCTGACTTCCCGTCGGGGAGAGAGGCCCTTGCGGGCGCGACGATGGCGCCCATGAATCCATACCAACGAAGGACGGCTTGCGTATGACACTGAGACCGTTGCCGCCCGCAGGACTTCCTCTGTTGTTGCCACCCGACACAGTCCCTGGTGAAGGGCTGCGCGACCCCGGCGAACGCACAAACGAGGGCTTCCGCCGATTCTGCGGAGACGCCGCCTCGCCTGTGGTCGTCGCAGTATCACGGGAGAACCCATGAGTGGCACCGCTACCTACACCTGTCGTGGGGCTGAACACGCCCTTCTCCGCATCTTCGGCAAACTGCACGTGTGCCAGGTCAAGCTCGTCATCGGGGACAAAACCATTCACGCTCGCACCCGCGTGCGCCAGCACGTTGTGGATCAAGTCTGCGGTGGGTATCGAGGTGAAGGAGAACCACGTCCCGAGCTCGCCGCCACCACCAATGACATTTAGCTCGGCCTGATGCTTGGCGGCCTCCGCGGCCGCCTCGCGCGGTGTGAGTTGCTGCTGCTGCTGCTTGTCATTGCTGTGGCCGGCTGCACGGGTCGGTGCACGACCATTGGCGCTGACAGAGATGCGGCCTGAAGCCGCAGCCGATGACGTTGCCGCCGCGCCACCGCTTTCCTTCCCACCCTTGCCTGTCGGCATCAGAGGAGGTAGGGGAGTCAGAATGTAGTTCCGCAGCACGCACGTCGGCAGTGCGGCGAGCTTTGGCGCGTCGTTCATGCACGGGGCCTCCTTGCACGCATAATCGGCGTTGCGGCCGGTGCCGTGGCGAATCAGCGACACGAGCGTGGACTCCCCAAACGCATTCTCAACGTCCCCGCTGAGGCCGCGCCGCACAAGGTACTGCAGGGCCAGTGGCTGCCCCACGGCGTAGTGCATGAGCGTGTATCGCCCATCATAGGAGAGCTGCGAGAGGGAATCGCCAGCATCGAGGAGGGCCTCCATGGTGGCCACATCCCCCTGTGCACACGCACGGGCCAGCAAGGTCTGCATCCCATTCACATACCCGTTCACACAGGCCGGCTCCCCCTTGCTCTCCTCGGACGCCGTGGAAAGACGGGGGTGAGGGGACGGGTTCGCGGCGAAGCCCTGGGCCCCATAATACGCCAACAGCCGAAGAGAAAGAATGTCACGCTTCTCCGCCGCCATCTCGAGCGCTGTTCGGTGAGACTTCGTCGTGCGTGTCTCCAGGTCAATCGTCACGGGAAGGCTGCCGTCGCCGTTCTTGTCTATTGGCAACAATCGAATGGGATCGCGAGAGAGACATGCGGGCGGTGAAGGGGCGTACTCCCCAGAAGGCAGCTGCTGCGAGGCTGTCGGGGCCGACGTGACGGATGCCATGGCGGTTTCAGGGGACGACGTGAAGGGGTCTGACTGCGCAACGGCCCGGAAAGCAAACTGCTCGAGCAATGGAAGGGGCGATGGCACCGCCGGACGACGCGCCGCCGCTGCCGCCGCCGCGAGCTCGGCTTCCTGTTGTAGCTGCAGCGCGCGACGGTCCTGGCCGGGGGAGCGCGACTGCCGCCGGGACAGAGAGGCAGCACGGCTGCGGCTGCGGCCCCCGCGTGAGCTCGCCCGCGATGGCGATGTCGGACGCCCTGTGCTCCCCTTGGAAATACTCTCGCGGTTCTGTGTGACGGGGGGTCGAATGGCCATTTCGTATTCCGCCTCTGACAGCAAGCTCTGCGGGGGCGGCTTGCCGGCCTCTCCCAGGATCATGAGGAGCTGCAGAAGGTGGGCGTGGTCAGAGAGGGCGACCACGTAGTGGAGAACGGTGCCGCAGTCTGCTGCGACCGTGGCGGCCTCGATATCCTTGGCGGTCATCCTGACGGTCGGCGGTGAGGTACCAGAGGGGGCGGTCAGAGAAGCAACGGCGGTCGCAGCGGTGGTCATGGCAGAGGGAGAGCTGGGGCTCGTGACGCCTACGCGGCTGAGGCTCCGCTGGGTCCGAGGGCCTGCGGTGTAGTTGTCAGAGCCTGGCCTTTCCGGGCTTACAAATCGCGGCTTGCTGTCCTCGCTCACGGCCGTCTGCTCACGCGGTGCGGGGAGCGGCATGACATCGTTCAAGGACGCGCCGCACTCCATTAAGTAGCGCACCACATCCAACATCGCATCGCTGGGTGTACCACTCAGCAGCGCGGCTGCCAAGGGGGAGATGCGGCCACCGTGGGTGAAAGGAGTCGGTTCGCGTGCCTTGACCGGGTCTGCTCCCTTGGCAACCAGAAGCTTGCACGCCTCCACATCCGCGGCAAGTACGGCCGCCATGAGCTGCATGTTCCATGTGTTATCAGGGTCCTCGACCTCTTTTCGCCGTGAGGACTTCATTTTCAACAAACAGAAATACCTCCGTCAACGTCGCGTTTGGATAGGAGTGTGTGTTTCCTTTCTTTTTTTTCTCTTCCTTTCTGTTCTTCGATTTAGAACGAACGCGTCCAAACTAGAAAAATTATTCCCCTTCTTTGGTGAGAAAAAACTATCGAAAAAGGCCGGAAAACAATCGTAGTACTACTACACACCCAGTAGTAAACCCGTTTCTATCACTTGTTACAGAGCGTAGGGAGAATGACAGAGAGAAAAAAAGACGTCCACAGGGAACTGAACCTCAATCGAGATGTGTCCACACGCTGCTGTGTGGTGCCATCCCCTCCGCCGCCGGGAGCAGGAGGGGGGCCCTGTACGTGAGCTCGGTGCTTCGCGGCATGCCGGTCATGGAATGAGTGTCCTCTGCAGCTGTCTTCGCTTCAGAGAGGACAAGCAGCACTACCTGTCCTTGATTTCGTGTCGCATACACGTGTCTTCCTTTTTTTTTTCTTCGTCTTTGATGATGATAGAAGTGATACAAGTGTTCGTGTGCAAGCGAGCAAGTTCAAAAAGAAAAACAATGAGAGGCATCGAAGCAAGAAAACCATTGGCACATAGCAATACGAAGCAACCCCGTCCGTGGTCTTGATCTCATGCGATATCCCCCAATAATGGAATAATGAGACTGCTTCCCGCAAGGCCCTCACTGCAGCTGAGCCCGCATGGCGTCACGCATCTTGTAGAGCGCCGCCAGCTGCTCGTCCGCCGCCCTATTGCCTGTGGACCGGTGCTCCGGTGCAAAGGGATTGCGCGGCTCCGCAGCCGTTGACGTCGCAGGCGGAAGGACCGCCGAGGACGCGGACAGCGACGGTTGCGGGAAGGGTGAGGAATACGCAGTGCCGGGGACGCTTTCCCCTGACCGCGGGGATGCGTAAGTTGCTCCGCTGCCAGCGACCCCGCCCGACGCCAGTGGCACGGGCGGTGGCGTGGACATGGGCTGCAAGTGGTGATTGCGAGCCGAGTGAGAGGCCGCTGCGGCTGTCGTCGTGCTGCCCATGCCTGCGAGCACCCCAGAGGTTGAGGTCACCGAGGAGGTGAGGTATGGGTTTCTGCTGCCGCTGCTCAGGGGAAGGGGTGACGACACGTGGGCGGGAGGCGGGGTCGCCACAGAGGAAAGCTCACGCCGCGGCAGGTCTTTCCCGTCTACACCGTCCGTTGCAGACCCGCCCTCACGGATCCAACCACCATGCTGGTGGGACACCGCCAGCCCATTGGAAGCACCCGCGCCATTGGGCGGGCCCACACGCATGGTGGACGCCGCTACTGCACTGCTGTAGGGGTGGAAGGAGGCACCCTCCCGCCGCGCTAGGGCGGGGACCGTCGATGACGACGGCGCCGATGATGGGTGGCGCTCTGGGAGCGCGGATGAATGCATGGACGGCGTGGCCATCGGGAACCCACCCGCAGGGCTGCTCCCTCCGAGAGGACTGCCCAAAGGAAGCGCGCGGCCTCTGCTAGGCGGAGAAGCCGAAACCGTATCGGTTTCAGTTTGGCGTGCGGAAGGGGTGCTCTGTAATCGCACCCTACCGTCTCCCGCTGCGTCTGATGGTGCTGCCGTCACGGGTGACGGCTTCGCCGGTACAACGACGGGAGCCGCTGCCGTAGCCTGATCCGTTGTTGCCGCAGCACCAGAGGCCCCATTCACCGCCAACGTCACCTGCCGCTTCCGCGCCGCGAACCACGCTTCAAAATCCTTGGTCAGCTGCTCCTGCGCATGCTTCATGAAGGCATGCATGCCATCGATGGTCTCCTTCTGCGCTCGCAACGAGGCACCCAGGGCACCGTACTGTTCACGCTGCTGCGACAGCTGTTCCATCAACGCGGTCTCTTGGGGATCGGCCTCCTCCACCCCTTCCACAGCGCGTTCCGCGCGCAGACGCTGGATCTGCGTCTTGAGAGACTTGATGGTGTCCACGGTGTTGTTCAGCTCCGCGGCCGTTTTCTTGCAACCGTCGTACTTGGCCTTGAGCTCCACCTTGGCTGCCTCTACCTTCGCATACTGGGCATAGCTCTGCTTGAAGGCTTCAAAGGCCACCGCACGGTCCTCGACGAGATCCGCGTCAGACAGCGCGGCGAGGTTGTAGCCACCGTTGCTCGCCATGCCGCCGTTCGCGCTACCTGCAGAGCCTTCGCCACCTGTGACGACAGTTTCCTTGCGGCGAAGGTATTCTTGCGCGGCGGTTGCCTCTGCCTCCGACAGCTTGCCCCGCTCCGACAGTGTCGCGACGCGAGCGAGCGCACCAGACACCGCGGCGGCGGCAGCAGGATTGGTGTACACGCCATTGTATACAACGCCGCGACCGCCTCCCACGAGGCTTTCGTCATGGATGGGGTTGCCCTGCTCGTCAAAACGGTTGGCTGTCTGAGTGGTGGCGTTGAACCTCGCCCCTCCTTGCGCCTTGCTGACGAGCTCGAACATGGTGTTCACCTCATTCTCACGCTGCTGCAGGCTGATCTGGAGTTGTGAAATTTGCTCTTCGTAGGCTGCAATTTTGGCCTCCGACACAGGTGCTGCTGCCTTTGAGGAACCTGCTGACGCCGCTGCCGTCGTTCCCCCTGAGGGATGGCCCAGTGCAATGTCCTTCATGATCGCAAAGCAGTAGTAGATGCGGGCCAAATCCCCTTGAAAGCCTTCGATGCGGGGCTGCGGGGGGTCCGTCTGGTTCAGATACTTGTCGACGAGTCCGCGGCAAATGAGTTTCTCCTCTTCGGTGAGCTCGCGATCCGGGTCTGCGCTGCCGTCCTGTTGTCGCTGATAAAACGCTAACTGGTCCTTGAGCTGTGCCACCTCAGCTTTGAGCTTTGCGACGAGCACAAGCGGGTCCACCTCCTCATTCACCTTGGCGTGCTGCTTAATCTGTGCCACGCGTTGCGCGAAGCTGCAGGTGCTCACCGTTTCTGGCAGCATCGCCTTGGCGAGATGCGCGGTGGCCAGCATGGAAGTGCGGCAGTTCCCGCCCAGGCTATCCCGCAGCACCATGGTCATGAAGGAGTTGCGGAACGGCACGTGGTCGCGACGACCCTTGGCCTGCTCGCTCAGGGCGACAATCACGTGTTCGAGGTAGTGCAGCGACAGGTTGATGTATTTGGCCTCGACGAGGGTGGTGCCGTCGACGCCTGTCTTGCTCACCCGCTCGCTACCGGCCAAATCCACAAGGTTCAGCTTCGATCTCCGCACCACGGAGGAACCCACCGCGCGGGCTTCAATAAAGACGGTGAAGACGCAGTGCGAGCGAGACGAGGTGCGATTCATGGGCGTCTCACAGTACAACCGATTGGTGTCCCCGAGAAAGAGCAAGTTCAACGCGTCCGCCAGCGTAGGCGCGGCGTGCTGCTCAAGGTTCCGCAGCACCGTGGTGCCCTCATCCACCTCGTGCACCGTGACAGCAGGCAGGTCCTCCAGTGTTTTGGCGTCCTTTCCGTGGTTCAGCAGGTCCTGCCCTTTATCATTGTAAATTTGCAGATACGCAATGGACACGTTCCAGACGTACTCGCTTTGTCTCGCCATTTCTTCGTAAATGAGACCCAACGAACGGGGAATGATACCGCGGTCGCCGTAGCTCTCGGTGCCGCCCGTGATGCTGTACGTCTTGCCAGAGCCTGTCTGTCCATAGGCAAAGATGGTACTGTTATAGCCCTGCAGGGCACTCAGCACACAGTCCTTGGCCACCACGTTGAAGACGTCCTCTTGGGTGGCCGATGGTTCAAAGACACGACGAAAGGCGTAGGCGTAGTCTTCGCTCGTGTTGTTGACAATGTCCCCGTCAAGCTTCTTGTCCACGTGAAAGTGCACTTTGGCTCCGTCAAAGCTGTTCTCCACGTAATAGTCGCATGAAGCCGTGTTCACCCCTTGCTTGCGGTTGCTCTGACTACTACCGGCACCGCCACCACCGCCAAGAAAGTGGCTGTGCTGTGCGGTGGCGGGGGGCCGCAAGCGAAGGTACACCCGGATGCCCTCATCCTTGGCCATGGCTAAGCGTTCGCTTAATTATCTCACGAACGTGTGGGCGGAACGAAAGAAATAGACAGAAAGAGAACCATAAACAGACCGATTTGTTCTAGGCGTTACAACGCGTGACAATATATCGCTGCGTTGTTACCCTGCCGTACATGTACGTCCTCCCAAGAAACAGTTCAACAAAGAAATATACGGAAAGAGTGGGCGTACAGCCCCTGAATAAAGGGAGAGAGTGAGATAAAAAACAAGAGGGCAATAAGACAAGTAGGCTCAACTTCTGCTCTATAAGATGAGAAGCGACTGAGTTGTTTCTATGCTCTGGATACCCAACTCGATGCTTGACCGAATCTGTAGAGAAGGAGAAGAGTGCGATTCGCCAATGCAACTCGTGATTCGCTCGGTCTCCAAGAAAACAATAGGGGTGGAAAAAAAAAAACGCTTTCTTTTCCACCGTACAAGTCAGTAAAGTGAAGAAAGACACAAAAGCCTATGAGAAGAACAGTCAAAGGGAGGTGGACGACACGGAACTGAGTGGATTGACCAATGACTTTCAAAGAGTCTCCATCAACAAACACCCGCGATTTGCATCGTGGAGTCAGCTCTATCGTTCCCTCTCACCAAGAGAAGGGATCGGTACACGATCTGCGTTCCTTCGTACACATTTTCAGAAAAAAATTCGTCGCCATCTTCCCTTCGTTCTGTGCCGTTTTTTTTTCGTTTCTTTTTTGAAAATCATCTTGTCTCGTAGTAGCTCAGTATCCTCCGTCACTAACGTCGAGGAGGTCATGTAATCATGATGAGGGAAACACAAGAAAGAAAGAAATGATCTAGGTGAATTGTGCGACAGCTGCTGGCCGCCGGGGGGAAAAAACAACAGAAAAGCACGTTAAAGCGTCTGGACAGCGAATGGAGTCGGCTGGCGTCCGTTGAGGTTCTAGAGGGAACAAGGACAATGTACAAGCGAGAAAAGGCAACAGGAGAACGAAACAAACAGCAAAAACAGCGCATGCAAATGATATTGATACAGCACAGGACCTCCCTTTCACTACAAGGCTAACGCACCCCCAGCACCTTCATGTGTCCTGCACACGAGAGACGCCGTTGCAGGCAACAGGACGGGCCGTCTTATTGTAAAACCGTTCCCTCACAACGCGTCCAGCTGAGAGAGCAGCTGACCCGCCACCGAAGGGTCCACTTCGGTGATACCGGCATATACGGGCCGCGCCGACGTCCTGTGACGACCGCCAGCACTGGCCCGCTGCAGTGCCATCTCTTCCTCGTCATCGGCTACCAAGGAGCGGATGCTGTGCCTATCAATGGTGGAGAATTCAGACGGACTCACACCACCTTCTTCTGGCACAGGGTACTCCATCGCATCCACTCGTTGCGACGGTGCGGGTGCAGGGGTAGCGGAAGAAGCGTTCACGTTATGCATTTGAAATGGCTTCGCAAACGATGCCCGCGGGTTGTCTGTCAGGGACCATGTCTCTGGTGTGGGCGTCACCATACGGCCCTCCATCGCCCCGTGGACGGGCTGGTGGTGTAGCTGTGCCCGTGCGGAAGCAGCGAAGCGCAGTGCGTCCTGTGCCGTCTCCAGCGCGAGCGCCTGCCGCATCCGCTCACGCGATTGCTGCTGCTGCACCGCCGCCGCTGTGGCAATGGATTGCGTCGTAGCCGCGTTGACGTAGGGGTACGTGTTGGGGTTCGACATCACGAGGTCGTTCCCGTTGGCGCCACTGGAGGACGGGCGGCGTTGCATCTCTGGGACCCCCAGGCTACCCTGGAGCGCGGCCGCGAGGCTCGGGGTGGGGCTCACGTGCATCGGGTATGCCACCAGCGCGTCTGGATAAAGAGCGGCTCTCGCTTCTCCATCCGCATCCGCATCCGGTGAAGCGTCCGGTCCCTCTGGTGCAATGTCATGCCCCATTCCCGTAGGGTGCGAGTCGCGGGTGCTCGCGGACGGGAGCGAAGGAACGCGAGTGTGCGATGATGCCGCGATGGGTGCGGTGAGGTTGGTGCCACGGTGGTAGTAGCGCAGCGTCGGCACTGGTAAACCCTTGGCCGCCGTGAGCGTCGTTTGTTTTGGCGAGCGGTGTGAGGAGGGATCCATCCCAGTGTGGGCAGACGTCTCCGCCGTGCGAGCCTCGGCATCCGTGGCGCGCTCGTCTTTCCCATCGCCTCTCACCGGTGAACGATTCAGCTTGAAGGGACGCACCACGGACCCCATAAAGACGACGCCTGTCGGCTTCTGTCCGGACAAAGGAGCTGGACCCGTGGAACCCACTCGTGGATCTGCATGACGTCGTCTGTCAATGTCCGAGGTACCACTGCGGCGGTGCGGTGGAGCGGCGGCTCGCGCCTTCAACGAGGTCCGAGGAGAGTCGGTGGAGAAGTGTGCCGTGCTGTACGGCACGGGGAAGGCGGGGTCCACCATCGACGGGCTCGTGACGGCCGAGCGGGAGACCCCCAATACGTCGCGAAGGATTCCGTCACCAGACAAGCCGTCCGTAAGCGCATGCTTGGATAAGGGGGCGGGGCCAGGGAAAGGTGCGCTGCTCTTGCGGCTCCGGTAACGAGGGTCGGACGGTGGCGTAATGGAGGACGCGGACAGGGAGTCCTTGGAGGAGTCTGACGTCGAAGACGACGACCAAGACGCCGAGGGTGACGATGGTGCTAGTCGTGGCTTCACTCTTTCCTCCACGGGAGCTGATGGCGGTGGTGGTGGTGGACGCCGCTTCGGTGTTGGGGATAGCTCCGCCTCTTCGAGCCCCAGCAAATCGCAAAGACGTCGGATGTGCTCCGACACCGCATCATCGTTGGCAGCACCCTGCACATCACGCTCACATGCGGCCTGTGGAGAAGAGTGCGGTGACCTGGCCTTGCGTGACCCACGCTTGAAGATGACCTCCGTATCGGAAGAACGGTGGCTCGCATTCACGTCCTGAGGGGGACCTGATGACGATAGATCGACTTTATGTTTCTGCTGTTGTTGTTGCAGAATTTGTTGTCGCTCCGCTTCGACCACCTCTGCCGGCGCTGCGGAGACGTCTGCAAAGAGCACCATGGTGGGATCCAGTAGCTGCAACGGAAGTTCATCGAGCAGCCGCACTCCCTCCGTGCGAATATCTTGGTATTCTGCCGGGACACCCAGTTGGCGGTGGAGCTCCAGCTTGAGGTGTGACATGGTCACATTGGGTAGCTGCTCTGTGGGAATGAAGACGCGCACAATGCACGGGTTGTCTTCGCCTTCCACTGACGTCGAAGCGGAAGAGGGGAGGTGCTTCACAACGACGAGCAGTGCGGTCATGTCGTTGTCCTGTTCGGTGGTACCGCTGGCACCGGTTGTGGTTGTCAGAGGAGGGTACTGTTCCAGCGCACGACGTGCCATCTCAAGTTCCCACGGGTCGCTGACGCTAGCCCCGTGGCTGCCCTCGCCGGGGTGCGGGAGCTTTGTCTCATCCCAGGGAAGGGCTTTCGGTGGAAGGACGCCTGAAAAAGAAGCGGGTTGCTCACCAGGTCTGCCCGCTGCCTGCGTGACTCCTTGCTCGCCTGAGGGCGTAAACAAGGATGAAATGGCACCACCGTCTGGCAGGCTGTCGTTCCGATCGCCGTCGCGGCTGTTCCTTTGGTACGCCAGCGAGGTGGGGCTACGCTTGATGTCGGACAAGAAGGAGGAAAGGGAGGGCGCACTGCCCCCATCTCCGCGGTGTAGCCTTGGCTGTGGGGCCCCGTTACCACGCGCCGTGTATCGAGAGGGACCGCCAACGTTGACGTGACGTTCCTCCTCTTCCTGCTCCATCAGACGTGGCTTGGCGTAGGCGTTGGTGTGTGAATCGTTCACTTTTGTAGCTGCCATTGGCATTCTGGAAGACGGGACGGGTGGACGCGTGCTCGAGAGGGTTGGCCGATGTGTGTCTGGGACCGCGTCGCCTGAGCGCCCTGCACTGTGGGAGCGGGGAGGCGGTTGGCGTGCGGAAAGGGGAGAAACCCCACTGGCCACCGCCGAGCCACGAGATGCGGTAGAATTGGGAGCAACCGAAGCCAACGATGGTCTCCGCGAACGCTCTTCTTCAGAGAGCGGCGCCACCTCTGAAAACCGACTTCGCGGGAGCGCGGGCACTGGGGGGAAGGTAAAGTCCTGGAGATGCCCACCACCCAGAGGCGCCATGTCAGAAGTGCCCGTGAGGTCATCCTCCGCGTACTCGGGGGCAAGAATCGATGCGTGCCGTTGTGCTGCTCGAGACGTCTGACGGTACCGCTGAGGCTCGTCCACGTCTTCCTCATGGGGTTCGCTACGATCCCTGGTAGAAGCTCCGCTGCTGCGAGGGGTGTCGTGGCCGTACTTCGTTTTCTGTGCAGCTTGTTGGCTCTTTTTCCTGTGTCTTTTCTTTGCCTTCGCCTTGCTATCTGTTGCCTCTGCGACGGGTGCCGTCGAACGAGCCGCATGCGCATCATCCCCGTGGCTGCCTTGGACAGGGTCCGCTTGACTAGGCCGCGACGACCGCGAGCGAGCGCTGTGCACAGGCGTCACACCCTGGCTCCTCAAGTAGCGTGGCGGCCCTGGCACGTCGGGCGGGTCCTTCCGTGCGTCGGGCGCGAGGCGATTCAAGCTGTGCAGCCCTCGCGAGGTCGGTCCGCCATTCTCCACAATCTCGCGCTGCCGCTCCGACGACACCTGGGAGGTACTTAAGCGAGCTTCCTCTCGCACAGCGCCAGTGGACCCTGCGGGCTCGCAGGGAGGGGAGCGGCGCTCCTTCGTGGTGGACGGCGCCGTCTGAGGAGAACCATTTCCGGAGGTTAGAGGAGACGGTTCCTTTGAGAAAACCGCCGTCTCGCTGGCTGCAGCGGCGTCCGCTTCGATTTCGTCGAAGGCAACATCAAAGTCAATGGAGGCGGTGGTGGCGGACGTGGCGTCGTCGCCGCCTCGGCGCTTGCCGTTGGCCGATGCGTGCGAGGAGGCTAATCGTTTCCCACCCCCATCCGCTGCCGGGGCCACCGCCAGGGGTGTCTCGTCTGGGGAGAGGGGAAAGGGTGTCCCAGCGATGCGCAATGAGCTGGTCGCGTCACTGGCGCCGTCCACGCGAAACTGAATGCCGTCACCAGAGGTCGCGCGACTGACTGGGTCCTCGGTGGCGACGTCGAACCGTATAGACGAACCTGAGGAAAACGTCGGCATGGTGTCGTCCAAGGGAACCGTGAGGGGAAGCAAAAGTGGACAAAGCGCGAAGGCGCCTGTGTCCGTCACGAATACAAGTCTGTCAAGTGAATGGGAGGAGATCAATGGGAGATGTTATTTCACTTTCTCTCTCTTTCTCTCTCCGCGTAGTTGGACGTTCCAGCTCGACCCGCACCCGCAAGCGTCGCAGAAAGCCTCTGCAAATAGCAACTGAGAAGGGCGGGGGAATGAGGTAAAAGAAAAAAAGTCTAGATGTAGGAGCGAAACGAAATGTATTTTTGTTTTGTCAACTCCCGGTGCAGTTCTTCTCTCATACGTCACACAGCAAGGGAGCAAACCACAAAGAGTCTTGTCACCAATCTTCGCACAATGTCTAAGCGCGCGAAGAAAGGGGAGGGGAGGGAAGAATGCGTCTCGGTGAAACGCTGATGAGCCTGCGTACACGTACAGCTCCACAAAAAACCGTCGGTGTAAAGGGAGAGAGGGGGGGAAGTGAGATGGAGATCGTTGAACCGTTGCCATGACCATTTCGTCTTTATTCACAAACTGACGAAGTTCTGCTGCTGCTGCGTGCGCGCGTGTCTTGGAGTCTATCTCTTGGACCAATCACCTCACCACGTCGATCCATCCGCAGTGAATTTGTGTGACTTCCTCCTTCCTCGTCTCTGTCCGGATCATTGAGGTGTAAGAGGTGTTTGAGAGGGGGAAAAAAAAGTGAATGCGACTGGTTAAAAGACCAAAAACTAACGAATGAAACACAGAGAGAAGGCCAACGCGATCAGCACCGCGTGATGTGTCATTCAACAAGGCAATAGGGGAGACTCAACACGCAGGGAACCACACACAGGAAGAAAAAAGCAATCTCTGGAAATGACTCTGATGAACGGGACGGTGGCAGTACCAACAAGACGTCCTTATCCAGAACAACGTATCTCCCTTCCACGTTACCACGACAGCCAAGGGTTTAATGGACCGCCTAGTGGCCAAGTGCAGGGAGAAGCCACTCGTATCTCTCCAGTAACAGCACCATGCCACGACCGCGAAAGGTGATGGTGTCGCGCCTGTCAGACTCCTCGTCCGCAAGTTGCGACTTGTCGGTCCTCCCACGTGTCACATCGCGGTTGGCCCACATGCTGAGGAGCTCCTGAAGCCACGAGAGCAGCATGCAGCCCACGCCACGCACGCGGTGTGCGTCTGAGACTTCTTTGCCTTCTGCCTTTAGGTCCTCCTCATTCGACGTGTTCGTAAACAAGCTGACAACCTTGTTTCGTCCACCGAACCCGTCCGACACGCCCGCAGACAGACCGAGAGCCTCCTCCACAACCACCCGCAGCGGCAACACCGACGGGTCTGTTGGCTCCGCGACCGACGCGGCTGCAAGTGCCGTCAGCACAACGGCTTCCAGCGCAGTGGGTAAGATGGCCTCCAGTGACGACAAAATCGCCTTTAAACTGCGTGGTGAGGTGGCCGGTGGTGCCGCGAAGGGGGAAGCCCCTGGGACCAAGGAAGGCGATGCCCCCGGGGCCGCGACGTGGTGCGACGGGTTCAACACAGGAACTGGTAATGCCAATCCGCCGCCGCTGCTATGGTTGCCGGTGCCACTGGCAAGCGCCTTGGCCGCCGCTCTTTGCTCGTCGTCTGCGAGGAGTTGCGACTCCGCGGCCTGCAGATCCCCTGCGGTGAGAAGGGGGACCGCACGGGCGTTCTGAACAATGTCGTGAAAGAGGAACAGATGGGACAGCTGCGCGACACACAGCACGGCGAGCCTGCGCGGTGCCTTGTTGGCGGCAGTGGAGGTCGCTGAGCTGCCGCCCTGCGCCGTGATGAGGCTGGTGAGTGTGTGGGCAGCGTCATAGGCAGTCTTCACCATGGCGTCCAAAAGAAAGCTTGCCACATGTGGGGCGGCGCCGCCGATACCGTTGAGGGCGCTCTGGGAGTGTTCTATCGCAAAGATCATGCGCTGGGCAATGGCATCTGTCGCAAGAAGGGCCTCACTTGCCTGGCGTACGGTGTCGTCAAAAGATGACGCTGCACTTGTGTTTTCTGCCATGACACGCTCTACAACCGCATTGGTGTCCAGCAACGCTTGCCACCGCTGCGCCTCTGGCTCTGACAAGTGACCGAACGCCTCTCCGTTCGCGGTGAGCGTGCGCGCGAGCCAGTAGGCTGACGGTGGCGGGTACGATTTATCGGCACCCGCCGCTGCGTCTCCTTCTCCAGCAACGGAAGGAGACGCTACACCGCGTCCTTGTGACGTCAACCACGACCGCAATGTGCGATAGGCGCCCTGCAGAGACGCCGGCCCGGGCACCAGCGCGGGCGGCGGCACCCACACGTAGGCCTCTGGGTGTCGTTCCATCTGAAACCACTCGGTCCGCCATTGGGTCATGGTGTCCCCTTGCAGGAGCGAATAGAGTCGCCAGCGGTAGTAGGCGTTCTGTGCGCTTTTCAGTGGTTTGGCGGTAAGAAAATCAAAGGCGGCGTTGGCTTCCTCGCGAAAGATGATTTCCTCCTCCACCGTGGGGCCGGCCTTCGCCACATAAAAGGCGACCAGGTCCATCAGACAGATCTGGTCAATCGGCAGGTCCCCACGGATGGCAATGTGCGGCGCCGTCGGCGGGGGTGGAGGCGGAGTGTAGTGATACGAAGTCATGGGAGGAGCATAAGGCAACGGCCCGGACGCCGCATAGGCGCTCTGAGGAGGGTAGGCGTACGCGTGCGAGTAGGAAGGATTGGCCGGAGCGCTGGACGCGGTGTAGCGGCTCCCGTGATGTGCGACGGGCGGCGCCGGACCGGCTCCGTGTGTGGCAACACCACTACTGGAAGTCTCTGCAGCTGGTTCCCGCGGCCGCTTCGGGTGCGTGGGGTGCTGCATGGGGAGATCTCTGTTGGAATTACCACTTGCCCTCCACGTCCGTGCAACGTCTATCCACGTGCGTTGAGAGTCCGAAGCAAAGAAAGTGTGGTGAAGCGGGGGAAAGAGGGGAAAGCCGCACGTGCGTTGTGCGTTTGCTCACAACAACCGCAGGCGATAAGTAGTACGACTGCAGGCGCGCGAAGGCAGACACGGTGGAACGTTACCAAGGAAGAAAGGGGAAGGGAAGGAGCCGAGGAATACGTGCGCCAAGGAAAACAGAAAAGAGGGAAAGAGAAGGAGTGATGGAGTTCGTTGTTGTTGCGTACACTCGCGCTTCGCCCTCTCACGAGCTCGTACGTTTTCTCAAGTAGACACACACACACACACACACACACACACCCGGATAGATAGACAGAGGGAAGAACATAGGCTTTGATGACGGATATTGCTTCGTTCCTGCTTCCTTCCCAGTGTCCCTCACCATCCTGACAGCAACCGCAAGCACTCTCATGTCTTTTGAAAGGCGACTCCGCCATAATAAGAAAAAATAGAATCAAAATAACACCCATTTCCAGCGGACTGCTGCGTACGCTGCAGCAGTGACCAGCCTGTCAACCACTGCCACCGCAAGGCGCCGGACGCCAAAAAAAAAAAAAAAAAAGACAGCAAAAAACGTCCGAACGCACAGCCAGGCACAACACAAATCTACAAGCACACGATAGGTTTCCAAGTGTGAACCCAAACCGCAGAAGCACCCCTCATTGGAGCGCTCGTAAGAAGAGTGAAAAGGAAATCAGAGCAAGAAGAAGGAAAGAAGAAAAAAAAACGTGCGCTAGCACTAGCGTGCATCTCTCACTCCTGGCCTCCTTCGCACTCACCCGGTCAAGAACTCATAATTTCAGAGCCAACACCTCCTGCCGCCGGAAGTCTGCGCGCAGCAGCAGAACAGCACGCTTCTCCTCCGCTGTTAGGGCTGCGTTATGGCTCTCCTCCAAGGCATCGCGTGGGGCATCACAGAGGAGGAGGGTCGATGTCAGGCTCAGAGGTGCGAAGACCTCACGCAGTGGCGACACCTCGTGCGCGCGCTGGAAGAAGAACTCACGCAGGGCACGAACATCCTTGTCCACCTGCAGCGCACCAAAGGTGCTGAACTGCTTCTTCAAGAGCAGCTCCCGCACGCGCCGAGCGACGGCCTTGGCGACCTCGGTGAGGAGGGTGTCAAAGAGAGCCGGCTCTGTCAGGTGCTCGCCCACGTAGTCCAGGAGCGTGGCCCAATCCACAAGGAAGGCCTGCACCCACGGGTCATTGAGCTCGTAGTGGTAAAACATTTCCTCTGTGATGTTGTACGACGTGCCGGCGAAGCGGTCCAGGTGGCCCGAGGTGGCCGCGACGTAGGCGGTGCACATGGCTGCGTCCTGTGCCATCCATGCGGTGGACGTCGTCCTGAGGTCCTTGGCGACAATGTCAATGTCCTGTGCAAGCTCCCGGAAGCGCACCAAATCACGACTTGAAAAGGCCGCCGGGTTTCCGCTGCCGCCAGAAGTCTTGCTGCTGGATTGCGCACCCGTTGCCACGCGGAGCTCCTGGGCCAGCTTGCGGCAGTAGTCCGCGACCTGCTGCGCGGCGCATGCCCATCGCAGCGCGCGCGGTGTCGGAGGCGGTGCGGGAGAAGACGCGGTGGACGTGCCCTGCCATCGCGTCGATGGGGCGGCGCGCTTGGCAATCTCGGGAATCAGCCGACTCTGCAGGACGTCTGTGGCAGACATAATCACGGCGGACGCGATTTGCGTGGATTTGGTGTTGAGGGCGCGGTGAACTGCGATGCGAAGGAAAAAGAAGACGTCGTCGGGGAGCGTAATGACGCCGCCCTGGCTGTAGTACTGATTCTCCATCTCCATCGCCGCCGCAATCGCCGCCTGCCGCTCCGCACTCATGCCACCGCCAATCGTGGCCGAGTAAATGCTTGTGATGCCGGCCATGAAGTTGGCGGGGGACTGCATGGGAAATGCGGAAGTGGGGGACGCTGCGGTCGCCGGAGGCGCGGACGTCTGTCTGCCCCGTAGAGCATCCAACCCGCCCCCACCACCTCCACCACCGCCTTCGCGGATGGCTTGGAGCTGCAGCTGCAGTGCCTGACGGAACGCCGCCTCAAAGTACGTATTCTGCAAGGGCACGTACATGGCCAAGATTTCCTGCACCACGCCAAGCAACGCGTTGCTACCGCCCGCTGTGTTGTCGCTCCACAAGCGATCGGCAGCAGAAACGGCAGGGGAGTGCTCTGGTGCAACATGAACACTTCCATTGCCCTTGGAGCTGTCCTCTCCCGAAGTTCCAGCAGCGTTGGCCGCGGCGGCGGCGGTGGCAGCATTCGCAAGACGCTCCGCGTGCTCCCTC
This sequence comes from Herpetomonas samuelpessoai, assembly GCA_030849835.1. Lineage (NCBI taxonomy): Eukaryota > Euglenozoa > Kinetoplastea > Trypanosomatida > Trypanosomatidae > Herpetomonas > Herpetomonas samuelpessoai. The sequence goes on from JASAOC010001980.1 coordinate 25,772, forward strand.
TTGAGGGCCTCCACGTGCTCCGCACGCTTGGCCTCGGCAAAGTCCAAGTAAATGTGGCAGCACGATACAAGGTGGCTCGTCTCCTCCAGCGTTTGGTCCGCGCGACGCGCGTCCGCAGCGCCGCTGTTCTGCTGGCCGTGGCCCTCGGTGCTATCTTGCAGCAGCAGCCGAGCTTCTCTTTCCTCCTCCTCCAGGTAGCCGTCACCCGCGTGGTCGTCCGCATCATCGTCGCTGCCGCTGCGGCCTTTGTTCGGCCGCCGTCCCCCTGCTGCTCCGCGGCGTGTGGTGCGCTCCAGTGTTGTCAGCGCGTCCTTCCGTTTTTCGATAAAATTGCGCAGCACAGGCACACACTCCGCTGTCGACCGTTGGTGCAGCAGCGTGAGGAGAAGAAGAGGTCCTTCGTGACCGAATGTCTCAAGCGTGAACTCCTCCTCCGCTTCGTAGGCCGCTGCGACGGTGTCGAGGGCTTGTGACACAAGAGCCAGGTGGCTCATGGCGACCTCTGTCGGGCTTTCCATTTTACGCAGCTCGCGGTCCACAATCTTCTTCAAGGCGGCAATCGTGTGGTCGCACATCCAGTTGCAGTACAGTTCCATGCCCTCCTTGCGAAGGCCAAGTTGGGCGAGCAGCTTGCTCGACTGCATGATGGTGAGTTTGTCGTTGACCGCCATGGCGGCCTTGGCCTTCTCCGTGAGGCGTGCGCTGACCTCCTCTCGCGCTTGCAGCATTACAGGATCCATGGGCGGCGCTGACGAAGGCGACGATGTCGATGCCAGCGGTGATATGGGTTGGACATCGGTGCTGCCGCTGTCCGCGCGCGTGAGGTTCTGTGCCGCCTGAGGCGTGAGCTGGTGCCGCGCCATCTCGTACGATGTGATGAGCGCCACCGTCTTGTCGAGATCACCTGAGGCGACCACGTTGGGGACCTCTGCGACGGTTTTCTGCATGGAAATCATCGATTCGGCCATGCGCTTCGTCCGCTCCACACGCGAGCAGAGGGCATCCAGCTTCTTCACCCGTCGAGAGCTCCGCTCCGCCAAGGCGGCGCTGCCTTCAATGGTTCGTGCCAGCGCCGCACTTCGGTCTACGTATTGAGGCAACTGTTGGTAGCGCGCCTCGTCAATCGTCGTGAGGCTTTCCTGTAGGGCGTGCACATCGCGAACATGTGCACCGACCTCGTCGAGCAGGCGGTCCCGCCGTTGACCATTCCTTATGATTTGTTGCAAGATGAGATCGGCGCGGTCCTCGATGTTCTCCACTCGCTTCATAGTGAACATGGTCAGGTGATAATGCACTAGCCGGTGGATGAAAGTGTGTTTTTTTTTCTTTTTCCGTGTGTGCGTGTAAAGATAAAAGACCACAGAAACGTGACCAATGTGTTCAGAAAAAATGAAGCACGCAGGGAAAAGTGAAATATGCGAGTAATGATTAAAGGAATTTGCTTTTGTTTTCTCAAAGGGTAAAGCGGAATGCCAGACAATGGTTGTACAAATATATGGCACACGAGTTGTTGAGCGGCCCTAAGCACAACCCAGTGTTTAGAGGGTTCAGACAAATTCCTCCTACAGGGATTGAACGAGCCCAGTAAAGCGAGAATGAGGACGACGAACGCGCTCTCGCCAACACGATTCCTTCGTAATGTTTCCGATCTACAGCCAGGAAGGAGTTACCGAATATGGAGTTATAAACGATGACATGAGAAGGCGGTAGCAAGAAATGGATTCAAAACAGCGCACAAAGGGCCTCATGATGACGGTGACGAGCGCTAACGCCCCCAGCCCCCCTCCACACACACACAGCGGGAAAAAAAAACATAAAACCTTCGCCGCTGGTGCCACACGTGCAGTCACGCCCACCAGCGTGGGGCAACTGACAATCCAACGGTTGAAGTTGCATTGCTGCCCATGCCATGTTCTCTGACTGTCTCTCCCTCTCTCTCTCTCTTTGTTGTTTTCTCGTTGAACTGTTTCATTCATTTCTTTATTTCTCCTTCATCTGCAAGTACCGTGTGGTTGCATCGCGGTTCGGGATGAGCGGACAGAGCCTGTGTGCCTTCCCGTGCACAGGAGTAGAAGGACAAGTTAGCGTTCCGCATGGGGAGCATCGCCTAACATGCATCCCTGCCCATGACGCGAAGCCCTTTAATTACGAATGACACCGAACTTTGAACCGTGGGAGGCGCGATCGGACATGACCGCGGCGAGGGCAGGCTCCATGTCAATCTTGCCGTACCACTGCCGCTTCAGAAGCATCTCTGCGTCCTCTGAGCTCGTCAGCTCGAGGCGGTTCGCAGAAACGCACTTGCAAAGGAACTCCCACAGAGGCTTCAAGATGGGCTCGTCGCTCGCAAAACGAAACTTGGCTGCGGGGCTCTTATCATCGTCGCCTGGCACTCCTCCGCTACCGTTCTCCAGCCGACGGCGGCGATGACGCCCGTGCGCGTCGCCGTCAGTCTCGTCGTCGCCATCGTCGCTGCTGGCGTAGTCATCCGCGCGATTGATGGTCTCCTCATCGATGCCAAAACCGTCACTGGGGATGCCAGTGCGTGTCAGCTCAGCCAGCTCCCGGTCCCGCTGCTTGACAGCCTCGGAGGTACCCGGCGCGTAGACCTTGCCCACCGCACCCGCCACGCCAGTTCCGCTAGCGTGCGCGGACCCGCGGCTGCCCCCTGACGGACCCGCAGAGGCCAGACGCTGCCGCGACTTCTGGACCGTGTCAGCAGGCAGAGCAACGAAGCTGACCGTGACGCCAGAGCTTCCGGCGCGACCCGTACGCCCGATACGATGCACGTACCGAATGACCGCCTCCGCAGGGGCCTCGTCGCCCGCTGGCCAAGGAAGGTCGTAGTTTACGACCAGGGTCAGCCCTGGCACGTCGAGACCGCGGGCGAGCAGGTCTGTTGTGATGAGAACCTTGCGCTGACCACTGCGAAAGAGTTCGACGAGGCGGCGACGCTCCGCTTGGGAAAGGTCCGAGTGCACGACCGCTGTGGAGGAGAGGTTGTCAAGGTTCAGACGAGCCTTGGCGGCGGCGGCGGACTCGAGCGCCTGTCGGCGATGCACCTCACGAGCGTAGCGCTGACCTGCAGCGGCGGCCCTTCGTCCCGTGCCCAACGCGCTCGTTGATAGGCCGCCGTCACCCGTCTCTCTCTCTGCTTGCAGTGGTACCCGACGGTCTGTTTGGCTTCCCGCATTCCCCATGTGAATGTGACTCTCCTCCTCGTCGTTGTCGTCGATAAAAAGGAGTCCTGCCGGCGGGGGCCCCACGAGTGCCTCCATCGACGTGTGCTCTTCCATGGAAAGGAGATGCTCCTTCTCCCGCCTCAGCTCGTCCTGAAGCGCGTCACAGGTGCGCCGCTCGCCCGCAAACACAACGATGGGTCCCGTTCCGTACGCCAGCCACGCCACAAGACGTGCAAATTTTTCAGGATGCACCAACGAGCTAAGCTGCTTGCGTCGAGCCGCAGCCACCACAGCGTCCTCGGCCCTGCCGGACGGTTTCCGATCCGCTTTTTCGCTATCACGGTCGGTCTGTTTCCGCGTGGCGGGAGCCTTCTCCAATGAAATCATCTCAAAGTTTTGTCGAATGGACGCGCAACGATACGGCGTCCGCACAAGCATGTACCCGTCCGGTGAGAGAAACTTCTTGGCAATGTCTGCGCACGCTGCGCTCAGGGTCGCCGTGAAGAGCAAGGTCTGCCTCGGCGTTGGACACCGCGTGAGGACTTGAATCAGCTCTGGCTGCTGATTCTCCGCCACCATGCGGTCGGCCTCGTCAATCACGACGAACTCGGTGTTGCTAAGCGAGAGAAGACGACGCTCCAGCAGCGCGCTCACCTGCCCCACGGTCCCCACCACCAGGTGCGCCCCTTGTGAGAGCGCCTGGTACTGCGCGTCCTCGTCCTCACCACCCACTAGCTTCACGACACGCACCTCGCTTAGCAGATTGTGCTGCCGCCGGTGGTCCTCGACGTTTGCGATGCCGGCGAGCTCCTCCTGCTCCCATGCCAAGAGCGTTTTCCGGCGCGCCTCACTGTCTGGATCGCTGAAGCCCTTAGGACTCGCCTTTCCAAAGGAAGGGATTGGCAAGCCGAGCAGCTCACAGGCCTCCCGGGTGACCTGCTCCGCAAGTTCACGCGTGGGAACAAGCACAATGCCCAAGGGCCCTTGCGAGACAAGGTCCTCATCCGAGAGCAGGTTGGGGCTCCGGTTGACACGAATGTCGGCGAGGAGTGGGACAAGATAGGCCATCGTCTTACCGCTGCCCGTCTCAGCAACGCCCACCACATCCACCTTCTTACGCCGTCGCCGTGAAGCTGTCGATTCTTCATTCTCACCATCGCGGCTCTGCGAGACGGCTGCGGCCCCTGCAGGCTCCAACACCTTCATGGCGAGAGGCACGCACTGCGATTGAATGGCTGTGGGGAGCGCGTACTTGGCTGCCACGCAGCGACCGAGTGTGTACGGGAGCCCCGCCTCTTCCCAACAGCGAAGCGGTGCCGCCATGTCAACGTTGTACAGACGCGAGGTCGGAGCGGGTACAGCTGGTGTACTCACACTCGCACTGTTTGCAGTGACAGCAGCTCCCTTGGCGTCTGCGGATGTGGCGTCCGCAACCCTGCGGTTGACAGCCTCGACTTCAATCCCGAGCTGCTCGCGAAAGACGGCCCAGCTCACGGAGGTCATGTGCGAGAGTTTATGCTGGGTCCAGTGGGTGGCAGGCAGCTCGGTCAGAGACGCGACTGCTGGCACCGTGCCATCCTTGGTTGCCGGACGGGCGGTGCCTGAGCTTGCCCCGGTGGCTTTGGCATGTTTCTTCTCGAGGCGCGCGAGCAGTGGATCCTTGCGCGCGAGGCCACGCCGTGCGAGGGATGCGGCGAGCCCGTACTGCGCAACAGGCTCCGCTGCCGCTGTTGCACTTTTCGTTGCATCAGTTGACGTTGGAGCAGAAGCTTGCTGGCGTGCTGCTTGGTGACGTGACTGGGACTGCTGCGTTGCTGCAGCCCGCAGAATCCACGGTAGGATGGGGGATGGGGCCGTGCTTGGGTTGCGGCGCCAGGCGGTTGGGATGGTGGGAGCTACGGCCCGGCTCGTGGCCTGGAAGGCGTCATCGACGTCGCCGGATTTCGCGGTGCGTGAGGTGTACAACGGGATCATGCGGAGCCCTCTACTGTCTATCGGATGGGTGCGCGTGTATGGTGGGGAGGTCAACGCGGAAAGGTCAATCCTTCACGCGTATGAGAATGAATGCTCGTTTCCTTTTCTTTTCCTCCCTTCCATAGAGAGCGTGACACGCTCCGTCGGTGCTGCTTTTCGTATTATGATTATTTTTGTCTAGCGTGTCTATAAACGGGTCGCCAACTTATTTTGAATGTGTGGAGCGGACAACAAGCTTTGCGAATAAGCAGCAAGTGCAAACATGGATATTTAGGTAAAAAAAGGAAGTAGTAATGACTGTGACTTGGAACGTCGTGCGATGGCCACGCTCGCAAACGCTGCTGCTTCTCACGCGCAACGAAGGATGGGACTTCTTCGAGAAGCAGAGAGGTTTCCACTAGAGGAGCGGAAACAAACTCTTCTCCTCTTCGTCATTAGGTGTCTTCGGCACGCTTGGGAAAAAGGGAGGGGGATGGGGACGCTAAACAGCAGCCCGCCACCTACTGTACCATCTGCCACTATCACCTCTGGTAAGAGAAGAAGATGGCACTGGGAAGCAGACATGAGGGCAAAGCATCTGCAAGCCTCATACGCCAAGGATGGCAGTTACATGACGGCACAAGTGTTGTTCCGAATGCGTGAAGTGGGGCCAATCGCTCGAGAGAAGTACGCCGCTTGCCGTCGTTACACCCCTCTCTTTCCAATTCTCCTTTTTTTTTCTTCACCGCTTGTGTGTCGGCTGATGTCCGACACGACGCTTGGATGTGTGATTTGATGGTTCGTTTGAGATATTGCAGATGAGAAGAAGGTTCTATAGAGGAAGAAAAAGAAGCGAAGGGGTATTTAAAAAGAAAAAAAACGACCGCAAGGTCAAGGATCACACGCACATTGGATCAAAAGAACTCGGAGAGGAGAGACATCAACAGCAAAGGTGCTGATACGTTCATCAGCACATCAGACCAACGTTCGCGAACCATGAAAAGGAAAAATATGCGAGAGAACTTGTCAGTGACATTATGGTGACCTGTGTATACGTTCAGTTGCTCCGCAAGAAGGCGTCTCTTCACGACAAAAGTGGCGTCCGATCGTCGTGTGCTTTCTTGCGTTGCTGCCATCTGTATGGAGAAAAAGCAAGCTTCAAAGACAAACAAGAAAGAAACATGAGGAAGAAGTGTGAAGCAGTCAGAAGAAGAAAAAAAAAGAATCGTCGAGACGTGGTGCAGTAGGCAAAGGTAACAATAAAAACAGTTCAAAAAAACTGCAAGGGACTTCCGCTCCTCCTCTTTTTTTTTTCGTTTTTCGTTTAAGGGGTTTGCGACAACAAAGAGACAAGAAAACGAGAAACGGCAAACGTAAAATTGGGGAGGGCGAAGAGGAAGGAACGAGCCAAGCAGGCGTCGTGTCGCGTGAGGGAAATACAGAAGCTCCTTTCTGTCCGTTGCTGCAGACAAAAGATCGCCCCGCTCGTGTCATCGCACGCAAGTTTCGAGAGACTGCTGCTTGTTCTGCGATCTTCCTCTCTTTTAAAACCTGTTGTCCGTGAGAGCACAGACACGCACGCAGCGATGGCAGGAAAAGCGGGGGGGGGGG
>JASAOC010001980.1:32564-56621 GCA_030849835.1 Herpetomonas samuelpessoai
CCCCCCCCCCCCCTGCCTCTGTCGTGAACGCGGAGCACGGGCTACCATGCAACGCCAGAGGTCCATGACACCAGTTCCAGCAACACACTCACAGAGAACCGCCAAGACTCTTTTGAGGAAGATGAACCCTTCCCCCCGCCCCCCTCCCCTTCTTGTTGATATTGCATGAGGGCAACGAAGCCCCCTTCAAGTCCTGAACCAGAGAAAGATTGGAAAGAAGAGCGTCAGGAGCGCGGCAACAGCTCCTCAGGCCCCACGCGCGCCAACTTAACCCTCCCTAGACCGAGAGGGGGACACCACTCCGGTGTGGATGTGGATGTGTATGTTTGTAACGATTACAGATTCATGAGGTCGTCAAGGTCAGCGCCGGGGTCCTTGCTCTTCTTCTCCTTCTTGTCCTTCTTATCCTTGTTCCCCTTGCCTTTGCTGCGGCTCCGGCTGCGGCTGCTATGGCGTCGGCTACGGCTTGCCCCTTCCGCCGCGGCGGCGTCCTCGCCATGCTTGCGGTGGCGGCGTGACTTGCTCTCTTCCCCAGCAGCGCCCTCAGCGATGGGAACGGCAACTTCCTTGGACATGGACCGGCTGCGGCTACGGCGGCGGTGGCCCGAGGGCGTCTCCGCGGCGTTGCCGGCGGCTTTACTGCGGCTGCGGCTGCGGTGCTTGCGCCGGCTTGGTGTCACCTCCCCCGCGCCGGTGTCGTCACCGGCCGGGTCGGCGTGGTTGCGGCGGCGATGGCGGCCACTGCTGCTGTGGCCACCAGGCGTGGCGTCTGCGTCTTGCATGGGGATAGGGGCCGCGCTGGCCTCCATGGATGCGCCGCGGTGGCGACGTCGGTGGCGGCCCGTTCCCGGAGCTCCTTCGCTCTCGTTGCTGTCGCGGTTGAGCTTGCCGCTGAGGCCGGCGTCCTGGGGGGTCTGCGGGAGTGAGTTGCCGTACATGCCGGGACCCACCTGACCACCCATCATCGCGGACTGCCCCATGCCGAACTGCTGCTGAAATTGCTCTGGCGTCATGTTCAGGTTCGCCGGGGGCATCGGCGGTGGCATCATGCCGCGCATCCACGGTGGCATCATGGCGTAGGCCTGCAGCTGGAACTGGTAGCGCTGGACAAGCAGCGAGGTCATGTTGGGGTCTGTGTCCACCATCGGGTCGACGCAGCAGGTGTCGAAGAAGGGGCGCTCGGAGCCTGTCAGGATGATCCAGGCGTTGCGAGAGAAGCCCAGGCGCTTCAAGTCAGCGAAATCCATAAAGAACATGTCGGTGCGTATCCAGCCGGGCATCTGGGAGACGGGCAGGTTGGGTCGGTAGTTGCCAATATTCTGCTTGCACGTGGAGCGGATAATCACCCACGGGATGATGCCCACCACGAGCACCACCAGATCCAGCGCGACGTTGCACAAGGGCCACGCGAGGAAGACGGTTACCATCACCACACTTCCCGAGAACTTGCCCGCGTACTTCTTCCAGAACTCCTGCAGCGGACCCTCCGTGCCATTGACGTAGAAGGTTGAGAAGGCCCAGAAGGAGAGGCACAGGTTGATGGCCCAGGCAAACGCCAACAGCCCTACGAAGCCCCAGGCGAAGCGCACAAACTCGTAGAAGGGCGTCTCGTAGAACTCGAGGCCGCCCGAGCCGCAGCAGCCGCTCTGCTGGCCCTGCTGCATCATCAGCATGAGCTGCTGCTGCTGCTGCTGCATTTGCGGGGTCAGTGCACCCGATGACGCGTCCAGGCCAGCCGACATCCCCAGCTGCTGCTGCTGCATCTGGTACTCCATGATGAACTGCTGCTGCTGCTGGGGCGTCATCTGGGCCAGCTCCGCCTGCTTCTCGGGGGGCAGCATGGCGGGGTTCATCATACCGCCTGCATTCATCATCATGTTCGCTGGGTTTGGATGGCGCTGAGAGTGGATGAGGCCCGCGAACAGAATGGCAAAGCCCGTGTAGGCCATGGCAATAAACCACAGGGTGTCCCGCGCGTTGTTCCACTGGCTGAGCTGCACCGCCAGCACGTTGGCTTGCAGGTTGTCCTCCATGCAGATGGGGCCGAAGGAACCCTTGAGGCGGCGCTCCGTGCAGGGCTTGGTGTAGTTCTCCATGGGAATGCACTCCGTCTCATTGTCGCTGCTGTCATCGCTCGTCTCACTCCCCGATGCGGTTTCATTGTCGCTCGGCTGGGTGGACAGAACGGCAAACACAGCGGGCAGCTCCATGCGGTAGAGAGCGGCCGCACGGCCCGCAGGCTCCTCGCTGTTCTCAGGCTCTGCTGGTGTCTCGGGGGCCTCAGAGGTCGAAGGATCCACTGGAACTTCGGCAGAGGAGTTGCTGTCCACGCTGCTGCTGCTGCTGTCGCTGCTGTTCGTTCCGTTCGTGACGTTGCAAAAAACGGGGTTCATCCAGCGAATGTAAGGGCGCATGTTCGCATCCAGCTCGGTGGAATTGCTCGCGTTGAAGGCGGTGTAAATATCGTCCATACCCTTGGTGCCGACCACGACGCCGAAGCCAACCACGGTGAGGGCGAAGAGGACGCACATAAGCAAGAAGCTATAGTCGAAGCAGTTGTAGATGCACTCGTAGCAGGCCGGGTTCATGGGGGTGGACTCGCAGACAAAGGGGTTCGGCGGCTCCCCGGGCATGGGGCAGCAGCCGCCCTGCTGAGGCCCGCCACAGCACCCGCCACCTTGCTGATTGCCGCAGCACCCGCCGCCTTGTTGGTTGCCGCAGCAGTCGCAGCAGCCTTGCTGGGGCTGCATCATCATCCCATTCATGCCAGGGTACATGCCTGGCTGGCCGGGCATCATCCCTGGTTGACCAGGCATCATGCCGGGCATACCCGGACCACCCATGCCTCCGCCAAAGCCGGGCGGCATTGGCGTAGACGTGGCGTTCCACGTGCCACTGTTGTTGAGCATCCCAGAAGTGTTCATGTTGCGCTGCTGCTGCTGCTGCTGCTGCTGCATGTTCATCATGTTCATGTTATTCATGTTGCCAAAGCCGCCGCCAGGCGCCACAGGAGGAGTGCCGCTGGGGCTGTACTGCGCAGGGACGGTCGAGCCGGATTGCCACGACGCGTTCTGAGGGTACCACTGGCCACTGGGAGATCGACTGGTAGCGCTGCCGCTGTTCATGAAAGGCGTTTAACGATGGGAGGCAGAAGGCAAATCGGGCCAATGTCAAAGACTGTGAGAAGGCTGGAGAAAGAAACGCGTCGCACGTTTTTGTGAAAGCAAATCACTTCTTTTTTTTTGTCTAAGGTGTGTGCGTCACTGCTTCCTCTGCCTTTTTTGCTAGTTTGCTCTGGTTTTTCTCTCGTGGTCAGCTGTATTCTATCCGAGAATTATTCTCTTTTTTATGCGTGCTGTTTATTGTCAAACCAATCGCACCAGACGAAAACCTCTAGCTCAGAGGGGGGGACGAGGGGGGAAAAATGAGAGAAGGGGATGTGTCTTTGTTTTTGTACTCGTCTGTGTTGGGTAATAACAGAAAGAAAAAAAGAGTACAAGTAGGCAAAGCTCAGTCACGAAAGGCAAAGAAGGTTATTTTTGTTTTCTCAGGTGCTCTTTCGAAGGATAAGAAAGAGGAGAAAAGAAAAACAGAAGAGAGTTTCCACCGTACGACAATGGCGTGTCTCTTACGGTTTCTAAAGGGAAGAGGAAAACTAGTGTTCCTGTGAAAGACCTGGTTTTGTTTTCCAAGGCACAGAACCCACGCACGTTCAACAGGGCAAAGAGAGGGCGGTAAGAGAAAGAATGTGTGCGCCTCATTATCCATGTGTGGTAGACAGCATGCTTCCGCAGAAGTCTTCGTGTGCGCTTGTTTGACTTCTCTTTGTCTAGCAACACAACGCCAGACATTTCCGACTCCTGTAAACACTTTTTTTTTTTCGTTTTTCAATTGGCGTGCGAGTGTGTGTGTACGATAGATGTCAGGCGTATGACTGTCGCCGACCTGCGTGTCGTCGCCCGCGAAGACAGACGAAGACAGCACATCGGCTTCTTACGCAGGACCACACTGTATGTTGAGAAAAAGCATGAACAGTCGGCAAAAAAAAGACAACACAAAAAATGCGATATCTGTGGATACCCGAAGGAAGCCGTCGTACCAATAGGTGCTTCAGAAAAAAAAAAAGGTAGGAAGGAGGGACAATCCCAACGTGAGACACAGCGAGGGCACTTGGATTGCCCATGCTCAAATGTGGCGATACTCAAAATCTTCTGGGTTCATTCCGGCGTCGTCGACGCTGCTGTTCGTCTGCGACACCTCTGGGGCCCCCAGCTTCGTTAGGCCTCGTACCCACCACTCCATCTCTTGCTCCGTCTTGATCACCTGATCCTTGCCAAACTCGAGCCGCAATTCGGACCACTCTTCCCGCACCACGCCATTCTTACCGGAAACGTTTTCCTGCGTTCCCATCGCCCACATCCCACGTTCGTCAATCTCAAAAATAAAGGCATTGGTGAGTTTCAGGGAGAAGTTCATGTTGAGGGATGGCACCAGCTTTTGGCGGGCAAGGTTGAGCATGCGAATAAAGCGATGTGAGCACCGACACAGTGGGTCTGGCTCGGGAATCACAGGCTCCCAGACACGCTGGGTGTGGCCCGCCACATTCAGCCACAGTTTCGCCTCGGGCTTGATGCGAAGCAACGCAAAGGTGTCTGGCTTGATCACATACACGGGCTTTTCCTCATCTTCGGCATTAGTTGGGTTGCGTTCCCGTTCCTTGAATTTGGCGCGCCAGTCGCTGCTACTCATGCGCCGCATGCGCTTCTCATCCTCCTCCTTCTCGCGCTCCGCGATGTGGACTCTTTCCTCTGGGGACTTGCTCTCGTCCTTCTCCCACATTTCGCGCGCGAGCTCGTGAATGGTGGGGTGCCGGGTGAAGGTGGTTTCCCAGCACTCCGCCTCCAGGTCACCAGAGAGCACCTCCACATTCCCGGAGACAATCCCGCGGGGTGGCAGCGTGCCGAGCTGCTTGAACCAGTGGAAGAGCTGCGGGTCAGTGTGGCCAATCATGACAGAGGCCTTGGGCGTCTCGATCACGTTGCGCACGTGCAGTGAACTGCGCGGCACGGCGAGCACGAGGGAGTAATCCTCGTCTCCTGCGAACTTGTGCAGCGCGTGGGGTTGCAGGTCGCTCTTCACAGGGGCCTCGGAGCCACTGCCGCCCTCATCCCCATTCCCACTGTTACCGTTATTATTCCGGCTTTCCATACTCATGGCAATGCCCGCGTCCTTGAGACGACGAATGTTCGATGTCGTGAGCTGCGCCATGCGGTAGGTCCACAAAGCGTTGTAGTAGCGCTTTGCGTAGGGGGCACCGAGATTGGACGTGACCTTGGTCTTGATCTCGCGCCCAGCGATGCCGTGCGTCGGCATACGACCTGACATAATGTGCTTTTGGGGCTTATCCTGTCTGCGTATTTCCAATTAATGGGCTCTTCTATTCTTACAGGCCTATTACACTCCTAAAGATTCGTTTACGACGAGGTGAAATGTACCCGCACGAGCACACACGGCTATCCGTCTTGTTTTCGATCGTCTTCTTCCCGTCCTTGCGTTGTGTGGTGAACAGGAAGGAATACTATCCAGCTGACCGTTGCACAGAAACAAATGAATACCGGGTGGGGAAAAAAAATCTTTCTAAAGGAAGAGAAAGAGTGATACGTCGATGGAAAAGAAGACCGTGAAGGAAGGAAGGAAGGAAGGGATTATCCTGGACGTGAAGGAGTGAAGGAAGGGTCATGCCGCCATAAGAGCCAAGACGCACCGCAACGCAACAATCGCGCTCGTTAGGCCTGCTGCACCTGTTGAGAGCCACCTATCGTTTGCAAGGGACCACGATTGGTGTTCAGACATCACAGCGGCTCTCAAATGACTTTTCTTTTGGTGGCGCTCAACCCCCATACACGTGTGAGTGTTTGTGCATGTGTATGTGTGCCGGGTAGCTTCGATGGAAGGCAGTCAGCATGTTAGCGCTCGGTTATCTGTCCACTGGACGCTTGTTCATATTTTTCAAAACCGTATTTACGTTCTGCTCCTGGGAGCACATCTTCCCTTATAGAAAGGGGACGGGGATCGAAAAGAAGAAACGCCTCAGGGCGTCGCTCCTTCGTGTGTGTTGACATCAATGCCGACACGTGCGTCTGTAGAGGGGAATAGCAACGGAGATGCTGCACGAGGGGAGGTGTCAGGTGTCTTAAGGACACGTGCAACGAGAAAAGAAAACGAGGAAACGATGAGGAGGATAAGGAAAGAATGCATACCAAACAACAAAGGAGATACAAGGAAACGAGCGCAGCAACATAATAATAAGCGCGCACACACACACACACACACACACACACACACACACACGTTTTGAAACCGAGACTCAAACATCAAGCGTACACAACGTGTGGTGGTGTATCAGGGATGTATGTCCCAGAAGAAGGACATGGAGGGAGGGGACAGGACAGGAGCGGAAGGCACCGTGGGGACGCACTCAGTGTGCGGATATCAAATATTTCTTCACCGTTATCCCGCAACCTTCACATGTGTTTCCACGGAATGGTGGCGCAAACCACGAAAGGAAAGGACCCAAGTGTTTGGCCTTGTCGCACACTTGCCAGGCACTCCGCAGCGGATCACTGCCGGACGTCTCAAAGCACACCAACAGCGTGTGGGGGAGGAGCAAAAAAAAAAAAAAAAGCAAAGTAGAGAGGTAAAACCTGATGAGGTACAGAAAGGATACAGAGGAATATAAGAAGAGAAACCCCCCGAAGGGTAAGGCTTGGGGGATGAGACGGCAGACAGCGGCACGAGAGCGCCAAAGGGAAGAGCGATATAACATGTAGCAGGCGCAAGGCATACGTCAGGCAGCACCGTGGGTGAAAATGGAGTACCCAACAGGTAAATGCGTTGACAGTGAGATAACATGAAATGCGGAAGCGGCGATAAATGTGAACGTACACAACTGCGAAGAAGAATTAAAAAATATATCAGGTGGAAACAGTGATAAGAATGTCGATGTGCGTTAAAGATCCAAGGCCGTGGCACCGGGTGCGTCTGGTGCGGGCAGCCTCTTCTGTTTGGGCGGGCACAGCTTCTTGTGCTTACACGGGGCCACTGTCAGAGCCTGTCCATCGTGACGAGAGTCATTGATGACATTCGCAAGGAGCTCCACATCGCCCCCGCGACGCATTAACATGCAGAGGCAGTAGACAGCAAACATAATCGCTAATAACATGTAGAGCTTCACGCCCTTCTTCTTCTTGGGTGTCTTTCCCCCCTTCCCGCCTGCGTTGGCAGTGGTGGGCATATTCGGGTCCAGGTTCACACGCATCAGAATGTCTTCACCAGCGTCTGCCTTCCCGTCATCGCCTTGTTGCTGCATCTGCAGATGCCGACGCGCCGCCGCGAGGTCAGGTGTGGTGGGCATCGGTGACCGTGTCGCGCTATTCGGCGAGGACGCGGAATGATTACTACCGCCCTCCTGCGGCGTGCGCACCTCTTGTCGAAGTGCCTTGACCTCCTCCTTGAGGGAGCGCAGGGCGTCGGCCTTCTTGGAGGGAGAATTGCCCGAGTTGCCAACAGAGCCACCTGTCGTAGGGCTTTGTCCGCCCCGCGAGGCGCGTCCCATGCTGCTGCTCGCGCGATCAACCATGGAGCAGGGAACGAGCTTGGCGTGGCTCGGTACTACAACGGCCCTCGTCTCTTTCACCCCCGCGGCGTCCGCTTCCTGCAGAACGACGTGGCTGCCCATGTAGACCTTGAGGCCAATCTGCCCCCGCAGCGAGACGTGCGAGCGGGCGACGGCACCGGAGGAGATCAGTGCCCACACCGACTTGACCACCTCCGTTAGCTTCGACACATCATGGAACGCTTGCGCAATCTGCTGGTACGCCAGTGGCTCTGATGTAACAACGGCGTAGTCCACCACGAACCGCTCCTGGTGACGGCTCGAGCCAGGGCTGTCCGCGCTATAGGGTGCCGTCTTACGTGTCGCCACCGTTGCGGAATCGCCGTTTGGTGACGCGTCGTTTGCCACAGCATTGCCCTCCGCGTAGTTGCTGCGGAGGCCGAAATGGACGCTGGCGGTCTGAAAGTTGGTGGGCGTCGCCATGGCGGTCGGGTCCGCGAGCAGGAGCGCGCCAAAGTGCGGACGCACGTGGAAGAGCTGCGGGGCTGTGCTCTTGATCTTGTAAATGAGCGTCGTGTTGGGCTCCAGTGCTGGCGCGGTGCCAGCGGCGTCGGCTTGGTGACTGTCCCCGCCATTCTGGTCCTCTCCGCGCCAGGTGAGGCCGATAATGTTGTCACGAGGCAGCTCTGGAAAGTAGAGCGCGTCGCATGAGGCGATGAGTGGCATCGGCACGGTGCGCTATGGTGGTTCTTTGTGATACCTCTGCCGTTGCTTCGCTGTTCTCCTTCTGCTTTCGAGAGAAAGAAAACGGCTTGAGTGGGTCAGAGAGAAAGACACACAAAACGGAAACGCGTTTGAATCTTTGCCTCAACCGATAAACGAGAAGAAATATCGGGGCCTTCCCTGTTCGTTGCGATGATGGTCGGGGGAAAAAATCGAGGACAGTTTTCCTGTAACGAAGGATCTACTGACAGGAAACGAATTGGTGGCGGCGGGATTATATGATAGAAAGAAAGAAAGAGAGAAGAGGTCAATGTAGGATGATGCCGAACGCTGCCTCGGTGGAAAGCAAAGTCGTGGAAAGGGAAACAAAAGAACACACAGGATATATACGACAATCGTCAACGAAAGGGACGATGGGTGTATGGACACTCTTGTGTTTGATTGTTATTATCGTGTGTGTGTTCTCGTAGCGGAAGTGGGGGTTCAATGAGAATGAAAGCAATCAACAACAAACGCAAAACTGATTTCTCGTTAGAGGGTCTCGCAAGGCCTGTTGTGACCAACGACAGCTAGAAAGAAAAAGGGGAGAAAAAAAAAGAAGGCGTGCACTAAGCAGTTCTGATATCGTTTTACCGAGTCGGGTAAATGTCGGTAGAGGCACGAGTAATGGGACAAATGGGACTAGACAACTATTTAGAATGTTTTTGTCTGTGTTCTGTTAGTTTGTTGAGTATATATATGCTAAGCCGTCAGCACAAGAACACGAACGAGGAAGAAAAGGCCAAAAGAAGAGAAGTAGCATCGAGTAATAGGTGCGAAGCATCTTGCAGGGCAAACCTCTCGCATGCGATGGGTGTGCTCTTTTTTTCTTTTTTTATTATTGTGTGCTGTCCCACAAGAATGACGTAAAGACGTGCCTGGTTCCATCGTCATTATCCTAGGACGCACCTGAAACTCAGAGCCGACCGACAAGCAAAACACGTCCCGCTCGTCGTTGTCGCTTCTCCTTTCTTTTTCTTCGTTTCACGATGCAAGCGCCTGTGATGAGCCAGTGGTGCCGTTTACCAAGGCGGAGCGCAAGGAGCGCACGTTACGACGAGGATTGCCAGTCGCGTTATTCCGAAAGCCTCAGGAGAGCATTCTATGTGTCAGGACACATGCAACTGTTTCTATTCCGTGCTATGTTATGTTTTGTTTTTGTTCGCCCTCTCCGCCTGTAATGGGAGAAGGGATGAGCGATCTGATTCCACCCCGCGGTGAAGAACCACGGTGAACACAACAATAACGAGAGGAGAGAGAGAGAGAGGTGTACAGAAAGTGATCACCCATGTGTAGGCAATGAAAGCCAGCGGAGCGGATGTTGTACACGCACAAAGGACAAGGTATCTTCGCGTCAGCCTCAGCCGTAAAGCGGTACTGAACGTCCACGCATAAGGAATGGTGGTGATGTTGGCGTCAGCTTACGGGAGGAGGAACGTAAACGTCTATAACAAACGTATGCGGAGAAATGTTCGGTAAGTCTGACTTCCTTTTCTTTTTTTTGCGCGGGGACGACCTTGGGATGACCGTGAAGGAACGTAGCGTCAAGCCATCACCGACACAAAACAATCCAACACGAGAGACCGGTCCTTTCAACAGCCACCATGGATCTGAAACTTCTGGCAAAGAGTAAGAGCACGGAGAAATGGAAATCAACAAAGAGGAAGAGAGAGGAAGAGAGAGAGGAGTACAGATTGGTGGTTGCCAACGACGCTGGACAGTCAAGCACGCCAACGCACACTCTACTGCTCTCCTCTCCTACCCACCACGCGCAATAACAACAACAAAACAAAAATCTGTCCCATGGGAAGACGTCCTTCAGCTCATCCTCAACGACGCTGCTGCTGCTGCTGTTGCTGGAGCTGTTGTTGACTAAGGTAGCGCTGGTCCGCCTCTTGCCGAGCGAGGAGGAGCTGTAGCTTGGCCTCGCAGTCGCTCCGCACCTCATCGAACCAGCGATGCTGCAGGGCTTGATACGCCGTGATGCGTCGCTCCGGGTGGAAGATTAGCATGCGGGAGAGCAGGTCCACGCCGTCCTCGTCTAGTGTCGGCACCGTGGCGGCCAACGACGTCTTGGGCATCTGCGGGAAATCACTGTTGTAATACGGGAGCAGCGAGACGCCGGGCCAGTCCGCCTCCGAGGGGGTCCCCAGGAGCTGGAACATGGCCACGAGCATCGGCCAGCCGCACTCCCCGGTGAAGAGCGGCGACTTGCGGGCGAGTTCGGCAAAGATGCAGCCCATGGACCACATGTCCACCGCGGGCAAGTAGTGCCGCTCGCCGAGAAGGATCTCCGGCGCGCGGTAGAGCAGCGTCATGACCTCCGCCGTGTTCGTCTGGAGCGGCAGGTTGAAAGTTTTGCCCAGGCCAAAATCGGCGAGCTTCACCACCGTCTCGTCTTTGCTGACCAGCACATTCGCCAGTTTCAGGTCGCGGTGAACAATACGACGGCTGTGGCACGCATGCAGGCCTGATAGGAGCTGGAACATAATGTCTTTAAGCTTGGGTCCCATCAGCGGCGTCGCTCGATCGTCCAGCATGCGCTTCAGGTCCTTGTCAAAAAACTCGAAAAAGAGATGCAGCCGGGTCTGGCCCTCAGCCACCGTCTCGAGCAGGCGAACCACGTTCGGGTGCTGTAGGTCCTGCAGCAGTGACACCTCGCGCACGGAGGAAGACGGCACGCCATCTGCGTCGTCCTTCCAGTCCACCTGCTTCTGCGCGACAATCTCGCCTGTTTCCAAGTCCTCGCACTTGTACACCTTCCCGTAGGACCCTTCGCCCATCTTCTGCAGACGCCGGTAGCGGCGCAGGCGGTCTGTATCTGTGTAAACATAGCACGGCTGGGGTACCGCGCGGGAGGCCGGCCCTGCCCCCGCAGGGGCCGCTCCCCGGTCGTGCGTCGTGCCTGCGTACGCGCTCGTGTTACCGGCTGCTTGGTGGGCATTAAAGCCTGCCAGCGTCCCTTGCGACCGCTCCACCAGGTTGCCGCCTTGCGTGTGACGGCTCATGGAAGGAAGGGAGTCGAGCCGGACGCGAAGAGAGGGGGAGAGAATGGGGCTGGAGAGGCGCTATTGCCTTCTGCCTGTGTGGGATGAGTAGGTGCAAGTCTTCGGGTTCACAGCGTTTCGCCTGCTGAAAGAAAATGAAAGAAGGGGAGTGAGAAGGCTCGCCTCTATGGTGTATTATGAGAAACGGGAACAACGTCTTCTATGAAGCCAACTAACGGTCCCGTAAGTTCGTGGAGCAAAACAAAAAGAAGATGATGAAGAGGTAGTGGGTGAGCTTCTCTGGCAAGAGAATCGAGAAACCCCCGACTGGGCACTGCTGCCGTATGTGCAAGTGGAACCGCGAAAGAGGAGAAAAGGAAGTCAGAAACTGGCGTTATGCAACGTGTGGGAGCGGGTGGTGGTGGTGGTGGTGGTGGTCCTGGTGCCTGTTGGAGATGAGAGGTGAGAAAGGAAAAGAATTCTATGGCAGTAAACGACGCACGGAAAGAAAAGAAAAAGAAGATCAATCACTAAAGGAGTGGTTATTGATGTCTGTTTAAGCGGCTGTCTGAGAAGCGTAGCTGCAGCCGGTGAAAGCTTCGTGTGGAGTCGTTATTATTATTGTTGTGTGTATGGAGAGAGAGAGAGAGAGAGTTTCAGATCGCTAAAGTTTCTGATCAAAAGGCGCAAAGGCAAATCTGTGAGGGAGGACGTTGGCCTAGCGTAGGTGTAATGATGCTCCTAATGTGGCGGGGAAAGCTTGTTGAAAAGACAAATGCAGATATGGTGCGTCGCAGGAACTGTAAAGGGGAGGATTCCACTGTGAGAACGAAATGTATTGCGCAGCAACAGCAGCGAGCCTATCCTGACTCCGTCCTGTTTCTTTCCCACGCCGAGAGTCGTGGTCATGAACACAGGAAGAGCGTGCTCCTTGGGGATTTTGCCAGCCAACAAGTCAGCGCAGAACGTCTGCCAACCACGTCAATGTGAAGTCAAAGAAAGCTTTCATGCATCTCGTCGCTCCTGCTTGTTAAAAGCTGCTTATCTCCACGGTACTCCTCTGTCTTACGTTTTCTTTTATCTGTTGTTACGGACGTTTGCGTTTAGCGGCATCGCAGCGGCTTCACACAGGCAACGAGACAACCCCCCTAGCGGCAGCTTGACTCACGCCCAAGACGACGACACGCGCGAGGGAAAAGGGTGTCTATCGGCTGCCAGAAATGTGAATCAAGGAAGCGAAGCGTGATCGTCAATAATGTACAGAGTCGACGCCAACAATACCCACACACACGCTCCCTCTCACGGAGTCCTTCACAACGGTACACCGATTGCGCCGCAGAGCAGGTTCTTTTTCGCTGCCTTGAATTCGTCCACGGTGCACCTTCACCTCCGGTTCCGACGGTAAACCTAATTCTTTTCCTTTCCTTTTTTTTCCTTTTTTTGGTTCGAGAGGCTCACGGGGACATCACCAGGATGGTATACGCAGGGGAGAGTAACACGCCGTTACCCCCCCCCCTTCCATCAACGGTTCTCACTCCTCTGCCGCAGCCTCTACCGTGGCCGCTGTCGAGAAGGAAATGCTGCGGACCTCTGAACCACGGATAAATCGAATGGAAGGGCCGTCCGCCTCATCCCCAACGCGCGATCGCTTTGCTCTCTTCTTCGCATCTGCCCCCGTCGCGGAACTAGCGCTAACGCCGCCTGCACCAGCAGCTGGCGTGACCGCCCACTCTCCGAGCAGCACATTGTTGAAGTCGTCTAGGGAGAGCAGCACCCCGTGAACGCGATCGCCGTTTGCGACGCGCACCGTCACAGGTTTGTTCAGGTTCGCGATGAGGTAGCTGAATGGGTCTGCCATTGGTAGATTACACGTGCGCGGCTTCCTCCAGTGGTGTGGAGCACGGTGGGCTTCTATGGATCTTGTAGGTGTGAGAAACTGTGTACTACTTCCTCAAGACGACAAAGAAAAGGGAGGAAACGAGAGACAGAGTTGCCAGAAAGAAATTTTTGAACTGGTTGTGTTACACTCGCCACAACACACGTAATAGAAGTGACAGACAGGAGCATTGTTCCTGTCGTTCCTGGTGTCCGAGTGTCACGTATGTCTTGTCCAGAAGCACGTCCATCCGCGTGCGCGACCGCGAATGAGCTTGGCACTACGCCTCACCCATCAAAAAAAAAAAATGCATTATTACCTTTCACAACGCAGATGGGGTCAATCCATAGCTGTACGACGGTAGTAGTCTATCAATGTATGTTTGCAAGTAAAAATACATGGGCTGATACTCTGTGCTGCTTCATTTCGTTTTTGCTTTTCATGTTTCCAAAGTTTCGTTCCTTTGGGCATTTCTATGGAGCGGATGGGGACCGTTCTTGTGTTCCGTTCCCTCGTGTATCCTTTTGCTCGTGCGAGAGGAAAGCGCACATGGGATAGAAGTTTTTGCCTTTGTGAGCACTGCTGTGTGTCTCTCTCGCCTCCTCGTCACCGCGCGCCGTGTCAGCGTCAGCCTCCGGGATGCTCATCGAGCAGCAAGGTACCCAGCCACCCGACCGCATCGCCAATCAGATCATGCATCACGTTCTCCAGTGCGTGCTCGAGTACGAGCTGGGTCACGCCAGCGCGCCGAACGTCCGTCGACAGGGTGAAGCGTGATGGGTTCTTCACGGACGGCGACGCAGAGGCCGTCGGGCGAGTGGCAGGTTCCGAAATCCGCCGAGGGATGCCGCGTTGTTGCTGCTGTTGCTGTGGCTTTGGTGGCCTCCCTGCAACCATCTCGCCGCGATAGAAGAGGTTCTCGCGGAAAATGGACTGCGTAAAGCGGCCTTCGACCACGCCACCGGCGGACGTGGTGTTGTTGCTGGCGGCGCCCACAGCAATCGCGATGGAGCCCCGCTCGGTCCCGCCATTCACACCGCCACCGCGGCTCCGTACCATCTCCATGTAGAACACGGAAAGGAAAATGAGGTCATCCTTCCGTAGCGAGGCCGAGGAAAATAGATGATAAGGATCGTGCGGGGCTTGCGCCATCGCGGCGGCGTCAATCTCCGCGTCGCTGCGCAGTGTGTCGCCGCCCAATAAAGCAAGTTCAGCGCGGGCAGCCAAGACGGCCTCGGCGACGTAGCCGTAGAAATCCGCGGCCAGACGTTCTGCGACCGTTGCACAGCTCAGCTGCCAATCTTGCGGTAGCGTCTCGGGCGGAGGCGGAGGTGGCGGGGGTGGTGTCGCCCGTCGTGCCGCCGCTGATGCTCCCTCAGAGGCGGGCAGAGGTGGTGTCGCAGGACTTGTCAGGGGTAGCGCAGCGTAATAGGCGGCCTCGTTGGCTGCCTTCAATGCATCGGTTGCACCGCGGCACAGCGTGCTCTCCACAAGGGGTAGCGTTAAGCCCTCGAAGGGACCAAGGGCGGCAACATCGGCCGCCGCCGCAGGGAAATCTGTTGTGGTGGTGGTGGTAGTGGTGACAGAGCCAGCACCCCTCGTGAAGTACCCTGCGACGATCTCGGCCGCGGCACGGTCCGGCATGTACTTCCCAGCAGCGAGGGCAGGCGCGGTGCAGGCGGGAATGGTGGGGTCACCCTGCAGCTGCTGCTGAGCGCGCGCGGCGTCTGCGAGGAACGCTCCCAGTACCTCCTCCGCAGCGCGTGACACAATCTCCGGCGTGGCCTCAGAGAGCAGCGCTGTCGTTGCCAGCGGCTCGTGGGTTTCGGTTGCCACGAGAGGGTGCGCATCACTGGGAAGGGCCACAGGGCTGGCGGGGCCTTCGCCTGCGCCGGGCGGTGGTGCCCCAAGGGCGACGGGCGGCTGCGGCGTCACCAGCGAGGGAGTGGGCACAGCAGGCGGTGGGGATGGAACAGCTGCTGAAGCTTCACCGTTGCCATCTTCGCCGTCCGGGGTGTCAAGCTCAAGGGAGCGAGTGCGCCTCGGAGACTCGCCGTGGCCGGTGGTGCGTTCTGCGGAAGCGTCATAGCTTCCCGTGTTCCCTGCTTCCTCCTTCGCGTCTGTGGACTCTTCTTCCACGGCTGAGTCCTCGCCTTCTGCTTTGTCGTCATGACTTGGACTGGGACCGCGGCTCGGGCTGCGTGAGCCGGAGGATGCGGAGGCAGAGGAAGATGTCTCACTACCACTTGCATGCACGCTGCCTTGGTTCACGCTCTCGGCGTTGTCGGTCCGCATAAACACCGGCACGCCATCATTGTCGTAGGGCTCAATCTGCCCCAGCACACTCGCCGTTTCTTGTGAGGCGGTGAACATGTCATCTGGCGCACGGCCCGACGTGGCAGACTGCGCGCTGGGGAGCTGAGACACGCTAATGCTCGTGGCGGCTTGCGGGGACAGGGTCGGATCGACCGTTGGGGCTGCAGGGTTGTCGGGGTCGGCGTCAACACCGTCGCTGAGTGGATTCTCCAAGTGATTTGCTTTCCACGACGGCGCGGGTGACAGTCGCGTCAGTGGGGGAGACGCGGCTGCCGTGGCAGCAGCCAAGAGATACTCGTCAAGAATCCCATGGCAGCACTGAATGAGGACGGAGGGAGAGGGCAGCCGCTGTGCTGTCAGGGTCGGGGTCGCGGAGGTCGCTATCGACGACGCCGTGTCGTCGGCTTCCTCAGAAAGAGGACTTTCACCCTCTGGACTCTGCGTGTCCGTCGCAGGGACGGGGATAGTAGGATCCTTGGTATCGCTACCTTCCTCTGACAACCTCTCAGATTGGGCAGCGTCCTCATCTGCTTCCGTCTCATGCGTCTCTTCCACCACCTCCACGCTTGGAGCATAAGAGGCTTCTCCCGCGACGGCGCTGACGGGCTCTTCTTGAAGCCCCACATGTGTCTCCGCCTCTGCAACGAACTTGGTTGCCGCCTCGCGTACTGCCTCCGAGACCACCTGGTCCACGACACGTCCGGCCGCGGCCAGCACGTTGAATCGAGACTCCGTCACCTCCTGTAACAGCTCTTCGTGTACCATGATGGCGTCACGACTGCTCTGAAACGCGTCTGTAATGGACGACTCGCGGAGCCGTGCTTCGTCTTGCGTAAGAAGCGCACGACCCTCAGCCTCTGACTCGATGCACTCTGCTATATCCGCGCTCAACGCTGCCGCTGCGGTCGCTGCAGCTTCTTGCAGAGCCTGCTCGAGGGCTTGGGCCTGCGCTTCCACGGCCGCACGAGAAGCCTGACAAGTTTGCATAACGTCCTCGCGCTCGTGTTCCTCCTCCTCAGCAACAGCGGCGCGTGCTGCAGCTTCTCCTTGTTCGCACAAAATGCGGTCCGCCGCCTGCTGCTGCTGCAGCTGCTGCAACTGCTGTTGGGCCGCTGCCGCCTGCTCCTTGGCTCGCCTCTCCGCTTCTACGGCCTCAACAGCCTCTGCGCGCGCCGCGTCGTAGGACGCTGCCGCAGACGCGATGGCCGCCCCGATGGACGTTTCCGAGAAGGACAGGAGGGCGGTGAGGTGGTTCTGCCTCGCACGTGCGCGGGCCTGCCTCTCCATCTCCTCTGCCTTCTTCGCCTCTGCCGCTGACCATGCCCGGAGCGTCTTGTCATCCTCGGCCTCCTGAGTGATGTCCTCCCGAGCGTCGGCCTCGTCGTTTTCTAGGGTCGCGCGACCATCGCTTTCCTGTGCTTCGATGCTCTTTCTTGCCGCCGCCTCCGTCTGTTGTCGCTGCTCATTCATCTCCTCCTCGTGCTGTCGCGCGGCTTCCTCCGCTGCCTCTCTGTCGGCAGTGCGCCGCCGCGCCGCCTCATGTGAAGAGCTCGCCTCCTGCCGTAGGTGGTTCCATTCTTGCTCCTCCTTGTCTTCCTCTTCGGTGCGAGCCGTAGCCTCATCGCCGAGCACTGCTTCCTCCGCCCGCTTGGCGGAATCTACCGCTGACGAGGCCACAAAGCTATGGGCAGCGTCACGCAACACGCCTCCAAGGATCGCCTCAGAGGCTCTTTCCACGGCGGAAACATGCTCCGTCACCTCAACCGCGCGGCGCGCCTGTCGCTGCCGCAGCGCTTCTTCCTTCGCCGCCGCCTCCTGGTGACGACGCTGCTCGCGTTCTTGCTCCTCCTCAATCGCCGCTCGCTCGTGGTGCGCCTCCGCCTCGTGCTTCTTCCGCGCCTCGCGCTCCGCCGCCACGCATTCGAGAACGGCCTCCTCCCGCTGCTGTTTCAGCTTCCGCTGCTCGTCCTCCCGCCTTCGCTGCGTCTCCTGCTCTTTACGCGCGGCCTCCGCCGCCGCTTGCGCTCGGAGAGCTGTCATGGCAGACTCGGCCTTCTGAATCACGTCTTCCCGTTCCCTCTCTGCGCCGGCGGCCATGCCTGTTCGCCCATTCGTCTCTTCTCTCTCCAGGGCGTGTAACTGGTTGGCGTGGAGGAGGCGCAGACGCTCCTCCTCCGCTGCTCGTTCACGCTCCGCCTGCTGCCGCCGTTCTGCCTCTTCGCCGGCCTCACGATCGGCTTGCTGCTGAGCAGCGGAAAGACGGTCCGATTCGCGTGCGACCTGGAGTGCATCCCACGCGATAGGCTCCTCTGAATCCTGCAGCTCAGCGCGGGCCTCGGCTTCCTGCACGAGAAGGGCAGACACAGCGGCAGTGACAGCAGCAGCAGCGGCAGCGGCTGCTACAGCGGCCTCCGCTTCCTTTGCAAGCTCCGCCTGTCTCCGTTCGCGTTCCTCTCCTACACTAGTGCGCGCCTTGTCTTCGTCATGCAACACCTCGTTGCGCTGCTGCGCCTCAGTCTCCAGCAAACGTGCAACCTCTGACGCGTGCGCTTCCGCCTGACGGGTTTGCGCTGCGCGATCGAAAAGGTTCTTCTCCTCCTCTGCACGCACAGCCTCTGCAGCTCCGTGCTTCGTGTCGGCCGTCTCACCATGTGCGACAGGCGCAGCCACCACAGGATGTTGCAGCGATAGTCCTCTAGACAGCGCGATTTCCACCCTTCCTTCGCGGAACTCCGCATAGCGCCGTAGGAGTTTGCGCTCCCACTTGTGCTGAATTTCCTTCCGCGTGTGAGACTCCGCCAGCGTGATGGCGAAGACAACGGAGCGCCGCACACGGGCCTGCTCCGCCAGCCAGGCCTCCTGGTCCTCCGTGGCCGCCACGGCACCCGCATGCCCCGGCATCACTGCGAGGTGGGTCCCACGCTCACGCGGTGTACGTGCGGCATGACCGCTCAGCGCAGCCGACGCGCTTGTCGAGGAGGGGTCGTAGGGATGACGAAGTGTCGTCCCCTCACGACCTGACGGTGTCTTTGCGGTGGAGGCTCCATGCAGCACAACGGGTGGTGTGTGAAAGGAAAACCCTTTCGCCGGTGGCGGAGGCGTCGTGACCATGGCTGGGTCCGTGTGATGTTGCCGCTGTCCCGCCGATGGGGGCGTGGCGCTCGCTGACACGGCGTGCCGCTCATGAGACAGCAGACGCTGCTGTGGATGAGGAACTGTCAACGCAGCAGGCGCGGCGTGTGGAACACCAGAGGACTGTGCGGGAAGGGACACCTGTCTGTCGTAAGCCGCGGCTCGGCTTCCGTTCCGTGAGCCTGAGTGCGAGGACGGCGAGACGTGCGCGTCGCCTGTGCTTTGCGGCGTCCCTCCAGCTCGTGTGCCTCGGCGGCGGTGGCTGTCGTCGGAATGGTGCGACGGGCCGGGCGGTGTGCAGGTGGCCGCGCCATTCTCATACCCGTTCCGCGGTGCGCCATGTGGTGGCATCCAACCCTGTTGCCCATCGAGCGATGGGGCAGCGGTGACGGTGTTTGTAGTGTGAGAGGTCGGGACTGCGGCCGGTCCGATGCTGGACAGGACAGCTTGCTGGCTCTCCTTCAAAGCGCGCACCCGTTGGCGCAGGGCCTCCCGGTCCTCCCGGCTGCCGCCCTGAGCCTTTAGGCGGCGGAACTCAATAATCAATTCGCTGGTGGCCTTGATGTCCTCGAGGAGGGCCTGAGAAGGGGTCGACGGCGCACGGTGCCGCGGCATGGCGTGCTGGCGGAGTGAGGGCTGGGACGACGAGCCTCTCGCCCGGTCACCGTTCATGCAGCTAGCGTGCCCCTGCATGAACACAGGTCGCAGCACTGCGTACTATATTTTCAAAAAGAGAGAGAAAGAGAGAAGTCAGGAGGAAAACGACAAACAATACGACAGCTCTGGGTCGGTGGGGCTGCACCAATTAAAAAAAAAAAAATGGATGTGTCCTATCCGTACACAGGTAGCGACTAGTAGTAGGGGAGCACGACCACAAATACGATCTTGTTTTCGGGTTTTCAAAGGCGGAGAAATGCAAGAGGCATGAAGATGACGGAAGGTACAGACAGTTCAGACAAAAGAAGGAGGAGAGGAGCAGAGAGTAACTAGGGTGTACTAACCAAGAAGCTTTCACGGTGTAGCCAGAGAAATCGGTGTGATTGTCAATATCAGCAGTAAAGGCAGTCACTCAAAAGGAAGTCATGAGAAGGCGCTCCCGCCCTTCCTCTACGCCTTCGTCGCCTTCCGTATCGTTCCCTGTTTTCTGCCGTGGACCGTGGAGAGGGCAAGAGAAAACGGCAAACGGGAACAGAAGAACCTTCCTCTGAGGTGAACACCTAGAAAAACGCTCGCGCACGTGTATAGCTGGTGCTCCGACGCATCAAGTGCCTCCCACATCGTTCACAATCATACCTGAGTTACACGCAGAACAAAGGACGAGCCCCCACTGATCCGCAACACGGTGATATACCAGCTGGATTCCGACAGCACTCTCTCACTATCCATTTAATTTTATTTTATGTTTGCTTGCTTGTGTTGGTGCTGTTGAGCAGTGCATGTTCGTTCGTTACAATCGTTTCCCCGCTCTGGGCCTGTTGGTGCATACACAGGTGAAAGTGCGGCCCTGCTCTTGATAAATGAATGAGTACAAAGGTCCATAACCGGAAAGAAAAAGAGAGGACAGGAAAACAAAAAATAAACATAACTGCACACACCCACACGACGCGAACTGAACGCGAACAGGAAGAGTGTGGAAGGGGAAACCATCTAACGTTCTGCACTACAACAGAAACCGCGCCCCCGTAACGGTGATCCACAAGACCACATGAAGAGAGAGAGAGAGAAGAAAAGCACGGCGCTGAAGGACAACGAAAACCACAAAAGAAGGATACTGTACAGAAACAAAACGAAAAAAAGAGACAACATATCACCAACTATCCCAAAAGCGTGTCATGCAACCCAGAGATAGGAATACTTGCAGGAGCACGCGCTTCTACTACTCATCCTACACAGTTTCATCATGAGAAACCACACAACAAAAAAACAACGGAAGGATGCGTTGCTCTACTAACCTACAATCAAGAAGCAGCGGAAGCGGAGCGCTGAAAAGAGTGATGGGCCTTACTTTTCTCCTCCCTCGGCACCTGTCTGTATCGCCCCGCTGCTTCACATACACACACATTACACTCGCATCTCTTCAGGGGGTCACGGTGTATGGCTGTATATATATATATATATTTACTTTCTCACCCCTTCACCGCGTTTACTTCTTGCCGGCGCCGAAGTGAATGACGGCCTTCTTCCCTCCATGCACAAAGACGTCGTCCCACACGTCTGGCAGCTTCTCCAGCGAAGGTGCCGCGGCCTGCGGGTAGCTGAACTTGAGCCCCGCCATCTCCTTGAGCACAAAGTCTAGCTGCGTCTGACGCTCCGCATAGCTGAGGGACGCAAGGTAGGTCGGCAGAAACAGTCCCTGCATGGAAATCTCCTTGACAATCAGACTGGAGCCGGAGAAAAAGAGCCCAAAGCCGTTCTGAGCGCCATAGTTCACCACATGGCCGCCGTGGCCCACAAGCTTCAGGAAGGTGTCGAAGGGTCGGCCGCCGACGCCGTTCAAGTACAGTGCGGCGCCGTCAAAGGGACCCTTGATGCCGAGCGCGCTCTGCATTGCACGGGCGCCTTTCCCATTGTATTCGTACACCTTGGCCCCAAGGGCCTCGTGCCGCTGCTTCGCACCAGCAAACCGCTCTCCTGGTGTGGCAGCCGTGAAGACGCTGAGGCCCATGGGCTTGGCGAGGGCCGACACCGCCAGGGAGGTGGCGCTGCTGCCGCCGTTCTGAATGACGGCCTGGCCCTTGCGCAGGTTCGCGTAGCCGTGCAGCATGCGCTGCGCCACCAAGTAGTTCGACGCATTCACAGCGAGCGAGGCGTGGGCCGGGTCGATTTTGTGGCAGGCGTCGGCCTTGACGGCGACGCTGCTGGCCCAGGTGCCGTGCAGCGGGGCGATCCACACGGTGTCACCCGCCTTCACGGCCGCGCCGGCGGGGGCGGACACCACCTCCCCAACACCCTCAGAGCCTCCGACACGTGGGAAGCTCTGCATTGTCACACGGCGACGGCCCAGAGCTGTTCCATTGACGACCGCGGCATCCGCACGGTGCAGCGGGGCCGACAGCATCTTCACCACCGCCTCGTCCTTGGCCGGTGCGAGATCGTACGACTGCAGGCTGAGCACGGAGGCGATGGGGCCGCTGCGCGCGTAGCGCCAGCCAGAGACGGCAATCTTGGCGCTCATTTCAAAATAAAATAACGGGCAGAAGGAGAAACAAGAAGAGCAGCTACGGATTTCCTATATGGAAGAGGAACACAGAAAGGGAGGCAGCGAAAGAAAGCTAAGGACTCACTGGCTGTAAGAAGGAAGACTTTGCTTGGATAGGATTTCAAAGAGAAGATTGCTCTGGTTGGTTTTCTTTCGTGGCAATCCTTATTTACCTACAAGCAGTTCCGTCGCTAAACAACTACTACACCAGATGACACAAAGGCAAACACGCGATGGGTATTGCCACAACGATATGTACGAGAAAAAAAGAAAAAAAAAGGGAGTAGAGACCCAGCAATAAAATCACACGAAACTTGATATTTTACCTAAATGGAGCTACTGGTCACAGGGGAACAACGCAAACGCACGGGAGCAAACATTAAAGCGCAACAAAACGGAAAAGGGAAGGGGTTCAAGAGCAAGAGCGTATATGTTTAAACAACCGAAAGATACAGAGCATGCGTCTACGACACTCTTTCTCCTCTGAGCATGAACGCCTCATTCTGCCTCTTTGGACCTCTCGGAGGAAGAGCCCAGAAACAGAACAGAAAGATGCAGCTGCCATTCAACACGCGTACGTGTGCGTGTGTGTGGTGTCACAGCGCATACTGAGGCCCGATC
This sequence comes from Herpetomonas samuelpessoai, assembly GCA_030849835.1. Lineage (NCBI taxonomy): Eukaryota > Euglenozoa > Kinetoplastea > Trypanosomatida > Trypanosomatidae > Herpetomonas > Herpetomonas samuelpessoai. The sequence goes on from JASAOC010001980.1 coordinate 55,073, forward strand.
CACCTTGCCATCGGTACAGACCGTTGAGCTGCCAGACACCCGTTTTCGATTAGGCAGAAGAAGGAGGAGCGAGGGGTGTGGCCCCACCAGTACTCTCCGGAACCAAAGAGGAGGTTCTCCATCGCTCTCCCATTCACCTGCGCAAAGGCAAAACATGGCTCGTCATGTTTCTTTCCCTGGTCCTCTGTCACCTGCGAGTGCGGCAAACCCCCTTACGTGAAGGTTCGTCAAGGCAACCTGCAAAGACTTCGCATGTGACCCTTTCTTCTCCTTTGCTTCTTGTTTTTGTTTTTTTTTTGGTTGAGGTTACTGTGTAAATAAAAGGAATCCGTACGCCCTACCAACGGCGCCGCACAAAAGTAAAAAAAAAACGCACAGAAAACCGGAAAGCGGCACGTGAAGGTAAGTTGGGCCAAGGACCGGTAATCCTAAGTCGAACATGGCGAACAGTAAAAAAAAAAAGAGTTCCTACAAAAAAAAAAAAAAAGAAACGACAACGAACGAAAACACAAAAGAAGAAACCATCAAGTAAAACTACGCTAGGGAAGCTTTTATCGCCACAGAAAAAAAAAACAAGATCCAACAGAGAACGAGAACAAAACACCACCACAGACACACGCACCTACACATGCATTCACAGCCAGAGTCAGAAATATCACGAGTCATAACAAAATCGAAAAGCCAGCAAATACTACAACCCTCCCGCTGTGTGTGCGTGTGTGTGTGTGGATCAGTTCCTTTGTCGTTTTTATTCCATCGTGTGAGGAGCCGGGCGAGAGAGGCCAGGCGCCACCCTAACAACTGCGAGCAGCCGTTGCGGAGGCATCCACAGACACAAGACCGCTGTTGATAAACACTACCAGCGCATTTTCCATTCATGCGAAAGTCCTGGAAGTCATCTAGCACCCCCTGGGAGAAGCGCCTCACCCTTCACACACGTCTGCAACGTGTTTAAACGGCGCGCTTGCAAGAGTAGAGGAGGTTCTTGAGGGCCTTGATCTCCTTCTCGCTCTTGATCGCGTTCATCTTGGACTGGTAGTGCTGCAGGAACAGCGACGTGTGCTGCTTCAGCATCTCCTCAACCTCGGCGTGCAGGATGGGGTGGTTCAGCGTGAAGAAGCGAATCACGTAGTTCAGCTGCTGCACGTGCATGTAGAAGAACTTGTTCGTCGCAGTGCCGTACATGATGCTCAGGTCCTTGTTCACAAGCAGGTACTCGTAGAACTTCACGTAGTTCACCTTCACGTCATCCAGGTAGCCGTTCAGGCACGCGTAAAGCGACACAAGGGCGTTCATGAAGTAAGAGGGGTTCTTCTGGTTGAACAGCGCAACGAAGCGGGCACCACGGATCATGGGCACCGTCTGCACCTGCTGTCCGCCGACAGAGTCAGCAGCAAGCTTACGGTACTCAGCAAGGATACCCTTCAGCTTGCCGGCAACAGCCTTCATGGCAACGTTCTGGGCAGAGGAACCCACACGGGACACGGACAGACCAATGTTCACGGCGGGACGCTGGCCACCAGTGAACAGCTTCGTGTCAAGGTAAATC